>VYZT01040753.1:0-18141 GCA_013400735.1 Pomatostomus ruficeps
TGACCATCAGCCTTAGAAAAGTTAAAATGGAAAAGAGAACATATGAAATGGCATTGCATGTGATTATACTGTTGTCTTTGCTCCTATTTAGAATCCACTTTTGAAGTGACCCTCCTGATTATCAGCATTTCCTGTATGTGACTTAGCAAAGCTGCTGCTGTTTCTGTTTGCAGGTCCTGCCAGTAGCCAGACTGAGTGTGAATTTCACAGGGGCAGGGACGTATGCATGTGCACACACACACACGCACACATGCACACAGAGGGTTCCAGCTCACCAGCTAAGTGTACAGCAGTCTACAGCTGCTGTCACTTAGACTTTCCAACTCATGCACACACAGGAAAGAGTGGCATTACAAAACAAAAGTAGTGAAGCTCAGTCATACAAGTGTACTGACCACCCATTTGCTTACATGCAAAAAAGCCTCCTCCCCTCCCCTTTGTTTTTCATAGTTGTACTTCTCTTTCATCCACCTTTATCCTTCCTTTCTCCATCCTTGTCTCTTCCCAAATAAGGAGTGCACATGTGTTTGGGGTTTTTGTCCAATGGTCTCAGTTTTGCTGAATCCTTATCCAAATTTGTAGTACTGATGCTCTTACCTTGGTCATCTAAGCCTTACCTCATATTACCAATATGGTTATTTAGGTGCTCCTCCCCTAAAGAGTTCCAATACTACTCACAATTATCTGGGAATCTTGGCTGTTTCTCGCATGCCTCCTCCTTAGCCATCTGTGCAATCCAGCCATTCCTCACAGCACTAGCTGTAATTTCTGCCAGCTTCTCACTGTGTTATTTATGGTGTTCAGCAATTTCTCATGTCACATTCTGTAGCTTTTCAGTCTGTTTGGATAGCTAAACTTCATGCCAGGGTTGCATATCTTAACACTCAGCACCAACCATTTCACTTTATGGTTCTGTGCTTCTTGAATGGCATTGCTTAGTAACATTGATGCAGCTGCCACAATCATTAAGTGCCACAGGAAAAGGAAAAAGAGAATTCACATAGTACACTCTTACACCTGTATCCATTGAGGGTGGTATAGTGTTCAGTTAGCCACACAGCAATGCAACTTTTCCATAAAAATTAATTTAATGGAATGGACAGGTAGATGTGCAGAGACGCAAGGACGAGAAAGGCATGCATGTACAGATGTGTTTGAGGTGAAAAATACTTTAAATTGTCAGAGCTAACAGACAGCAGCCATGTAAGTTTTAACTACAAAGGAGTTCATCCTGACTAAATTGTAATAAATATAAAATGTTTCACCATCATTAGTAAACCTGAAATAATTGAGCAAGCTCTTTAAGCATTTGTGAACATGTCTTTTAAATGGAGAAGGGAAAAGGAGGTTTAACACACTGTATTCTTCATTACATTCTCCAGTACAGACTCGAGTTACTTTGTGATTCACAACCTATTAAGTCATCTAGGTATAGCTACATGAGGCTGGTGCTATATCTTCTTTTGTTAAACCTGAGCAACCTCTAATTTTTCAACAAGAAGCTCGGTCACTGGATATACATTGCCATATGCCATTTCTAAATTTCTGAAAAGATGAAGACACCAATTAATATTTTAATGATTTTCTACGACTCAGTGCCTGAAATTGTCCTCATTGTTGGTCACAAATGTAAAGAATTCTGCCCAAAATTTTCATCAATAATGATAAGAATTAAAGCATGTTCTCACACACTTAGCAAGAATATAAAATGAGACAGCAACATGGGAAGAATTAAAAAATTTTAGTAGCTTCTTGGTAATTTGCAGCTCAAACTAAAATCAAAATATTAAAACAAGAAAAAGAAGGGTGGATGTAAGCTAGTTGCAGTACCATTTCTCATAGATTCTCTTAACAAAAATAAAAAATTCTACTAAGTCTCAGATGTAACATGAAAAAGGGATCATGAATACTTGATGGATTATTGACAGGACTACAACACAAATATGTTTCTACATAATATATTTTAGCTCCACAGAAAACGCCCACTGGAAGTCATAAACTCATTACAGCGTTGGTTCTTTTCTGGAGATGTGAAGGTGTATTTTAGGGCCTTCCTTCTGTTTTTAATTATGAAACCGCCTACTGTCTTAAGAAGAAAAAGTCTTTCTACCATCTTAAGGAAATCACCCAAATAAAAATTAGACAAGGGAATCAGAGCTATACATCTCAATAAGAATTTTGCAATTTACCTTCCTGAAATTAGACTAAACACATTCTCTTCTATAATGTGAATAATGAAGGGGCTGAGGAAACAAGACAAAAATCTAGATAAAGTAAGCACTGAACTTGACAGATGCCTCATCTTCAGACTGTATAATGGAAATTCTAATATGACAATTAACAGGGTTAAAAAGAGAAATTAATTTTATGGAGAACACTAGGTTGAACCCAGCTTTTCTCTTTTCTTTTCCCTTTGTAAACTAACATCAACAGTGGTGTACTACCTAGACAGTCTATTGACTCCTCCAGGTGAGGTTCCACCAGCTGACCTTCTGACCTCATGAAACCAATGTGTGGATGAAAGGACAAGGCATGCAGAGGTATCAGGAATGAGAGGATCTGGGGGACTATCTCTTGTTTTTCCAGTTCACAGAAACAGCTGACTCCCTTGATAGGTGTAATAATCACTTGATAGGATAATGATGACTGACATTATTCTTTCTAGAACAATACCATAAAATTCAGAAGTGGATAAATATGTAAGTACGTGACACCTATTCATTAACATTTAAAAAATTGCCCATTTTCCTTTGATGAAGCAACAGTAACAGCCAATTATTGCTTAGAAGTCAACATGCTACTGTATCTAAGAATATATTATAAATTTAGTGTTGCCTTATTCTACCCACTGCTATGCTTTTTAATGAGTTTGCTTATAGAGAGCAAGAATTTTTTTACTTTACAGTGCCATCTTCACCATTACAGCCTTGTAAATGACATATGGACATTTTCTTAATCTCATTAGGTGTGGGACGTTTCAGCTAAGGTAAACAAGGGGATTGTTAAATGAGTGCCTTTCTTGTCACAGAAACCGCATTACATCAGTATTTAAATTCGTTAAGGCTTGGCATCTTTTATTTAATTCTAATAAAATGAGAAAATACTACATAACTCCTCATACCTTCTCCAACAATAGCAATTCACTTGGGCTTAATTTCAAATTGTTGAAGAACCATTAATTCATTTTTATTTCCTTAGAAAAATATCTTAGAGTGGCTTTCTTACCATTGTTCTTCTTTTATTCCCAGAAGGATTATTTAATTGTCTATGGAGTAATTTATATCTTGGCTTCATAACCTCAGAACTCAAAGAAGCACTTAAAAACATCAAGAAAAAAGCTACATGCATAGTACTAAAACCTGTTTCCTCTAGAATACTTTTTCTTTATATCTTCTGCTTTTCCCAAGGTTTTGATTAGAGTAGAATTAAAATTTTTCAGCTGTCATGTTCAGTGGTCATTTTTGTAGGCTAATAGCCTTCTTACTGAAAAAAACCCAGCCACAGAGTACACACACCTGAATTATTTTTAAAACTTTTCTGTTTACAGGTAATTATGATATATCATGATATGCTTCTTCCAAAAGCCAAGGTGTGCTAAATTCTCCAAAGTCCTGTCATGACTATCACAGAAATTTAAATCATGCAGAGACATGTTTTTTCCTTTATAGTATCTTTTGCAATGGGAAACCAATTTAATAGTTATCTAAGGAAGTTTGAGGCATCCTACATAGTCCTTTACAAAAAATCTTGACTAAGAAACCCAAAGACTCTTGCTAATGATATTGTCTGTGAGTAATAAAACTATAGTACTTAATTTAGACTCTCTCGCTGAGAGAACAGGGGCTTCCTAGTTGGGTGAACACAGTGTAAAAAGTTTCATATTCTCTGTACTGATATTCAGAAAAATAGATTCCAGTTAAAGGAGGGTTTATGGTGTCTTCTAAGAACACATTTTCTGGACATCCACTATTTTTGGAACTGAAGCTTTGTGGATGAAGCCAGCAAAAAGCCCTATGAGAGCATAAGGGTCCTTAGACTGAGACAACCAATAGGGTCTGAGTGGTGCATGACACAGTGGAAGGAGGGGCTGCCAGTTTGATGAGAATTGTTTTTGTTCATCACATTATCTCAACAGTATTCAGCTCTAGAGCTTCTTCAGAAAGCCTTCAGGAACTTTAAGCTGCCAGTAGGTTTTTTTGTCTTCTTTACTTATTAAACTGTCTGTCTCTGAACCCATGAGTTTTCTTGTTTTTCCTCTTATTCTCCTCCTTGTCCTCTGGGGCAGGGCAGGGTAACAGAGTAACTGTGTAGGAACTTAAACTACTGGCTCAGGTCAACCCACCACACCACAACCAAAATATGGTATGTCGCTTCAGCCTCCCACTCATGCATCTGCAGGTCCATGTGTGTGCACACAATCTTATCTCTAACAACCGAGCTCCATTCTTCAGCCAGAAATCTGTACCACAATGAAAAGACCTGACTTTAAACTTATCTTTGCAGGAAAAAATGGAAGTTTACATGCCAGCTTAGTCTAAAACTAAAGGCTGATTAAAAAATATATTTATGAGGAGCAGAAAGAGAAAAACCACATCATGTACATAAATCCAGTGTCTCTGCTTATAAGCTAATAGTGTATCACAAATTCATTAATAAGGAAAATAATTAGTACTAAAAAGAAATGATTCTTTTTTCTATAAATTTAGCACTAGTGCCGTAGGCCAGTATTAGCTCTCAGGGCAGTATGTTTGATTTGACATTATGGATTAATAGGCATCTGGACCCCCCTACATGCACATCAGAACAGGAAATAAGAGAAAGAGAAATGTAAAAACCTGAAATAAGATAATTTGTGTTAATAAAGAGAAAAAAGAGGTTGCTACTTTTTCCTGCCTGCTTGCTTCTGCTCATCTTTGCGCTGTACCTTTTCTTTACCTTAGAAGCATCGAAGTCAAGGTCAAGCTTCACCTAGTTATCAGAAGGATGTGATCAAGTGGAACTGAACTGCAGTATATGATATTGCCCTCCTTTTTCCCCTAAATAATCTCAGGTTCCAGGACTGAAGCCTAACAAAATGCAGCAAAGTAAATAGTTCATAGCTTATAAATTCATTACCGGTTTTGGATTGCTGTGAAGCACTGCTCAGATGCCCCTGAGGAGGCTGGTTGCTCAGACTGTCAGTCTTTCACTGTCTAGCAATGATGCTTCAGTAACTTGTTTTTTTTCTGGGCATCATCCTGCAACTAAGGCAATTTTTAGGGACAAAAAGCTTCTTTTTAATCTTATGTCTTCTTTCAAATTAAATTCTTCCTATAAGAGGATAAAAACCAGCTATATTCTCAATGAAATTCTTCTCCTTTTTACCTATTTCATCCGTGAAATTCCTTCATGGTGCTTTCCATGTGCACTTCGTCAATTATCTAGGAGTGTCATTGCAAGGTAGCACTCATCAACAAAAAATAAACCAGTTTTTCTGCAGTTCTTGAGAATCTGAAGCAGCAGTGCTAGTAAGTCCCTTACAGTCACAAAAGTGTACAAAACCTTTGAAAAATGGGAAAAGCTGCTTTAAAATGTCATGAGTTCTGTTTCTGTGGGAGCAACAAGAACTGAGGTATAGGCTCCTTGAATTATATACTGTCTCAAGAGCTTTTGGTGTGAAATGAAGCTCACTCCTTACCAGAAGTCAGAAAATTGAATTTTGCTGTCTAACTTAATAGAATGTCAGTAAATCATTACTTCTCACAGAAGAATTACAGTTTTCTATACTGGCATCTACTTATTAAACTAGGAATTAGTGAAGGGGTTCAGATAAGAAAAGCTAGGAAGTCTATGTTCTTACTAACATAAATTCCTGAAGTTTCTCTAACTCTATCTATGAGAAAAGGCAAACTGACTACTTTCCTCTGTCTCAAGTTAGTCAAAATCTTGCTTATGCAAAGGTCATCTGAACTTTCAACAAAATATAAGCTGGCATATCACTTCACTGCTTGTTATCTGTGCGTGTGGTATATCATGTAAGAGACACCCCAGATGAATGAACTCTGCTTCTGGAAGAAAACATCATTTGGATTCTCTCAGGTTCTTTTTAAAAACATACTTCTGTAAAAGATCATCATTATAATATGGCTTTTTTAATATATATGCATTTAATCAATGTGTATGTGGTTATCTGCACAAATATTTCTTCTATTTGGTTTGCTGAATCCCATCCTAAATGGCATGTAGTACGCCAGATAAGACACGGAGTAAAGAAGTTGAGAGTGACATAAAAGTGAGAATGAAGAACATAATCAAAATTAGAGGAAACTGAAGACTTTTGGCAGACTTGAGGCATGTAGAAGTTAGTGCAGAAATTTGTATCTTTATATTGCAGGAAATAAGCCAATTGTTTACTAAGCAGGATTTAGAAAGAAAGAACATGCTCTGCTCCACTGATTTTTCAAACATTTTTCACTGTCCAAGGTTTTTTGCATCTTCTGAGGCATCTGATTCTGGCCACTATTAAAGATAGGTTGGCTGGAAAGGATAAATGAACTAAATTAGGCTGGCAGTGCTTACATTCCTATGACATCTGGTGTTTCTGCCACGTTACTGATATGTCATTTTGACAAATTATGTTGCATCACGTGATAATAATGAGCAACATCATAGAATGTAAGCAGTGTAATCTGAAGTGACTCCAACAATTTGAAACAATCTGGCTTTTTTTTTTTCCAACTGTCTGTTACCAATTTAGAAGCTGAGAGGAATCAAACGAGGTTAATTTAAGTCCAAATCAAACCTTCAAAATATATTATTGTTTCTACTCCAAAAGGTTTACATCTATAAATACAGATCTGAGCTGCAAGCCATGAATGATGATTTAAGGTTATCTAAACAGAATGTAAAATTCCTTATGAAGCAAAAAACTAGGAGAAATTAATTTCTTGGCAGCATAAAATTATTGACTATATTCACTAATTTCAGTTCTGTTCATGATCTGATGCAAAGTAGAGAATGAGATCAAACAATTCACTGAATACCTAAGACATGATTTAAACTTACTCAAAACTGATTCTCCTGAAAGATTTTGTAGCCTGGTTGCTTATTTCTTGAGATGATAATGCATTAAGAATGAATATTAAGCCAAACAACTGTTATTTTAATTACAAAGGTGTAATATGATATTGAAAGGAAAGATAATGGACCTTTATTTACTAAAGTGCTTTTTTTGCCATGAGTTATTCCAAGCACATTTGAAGATACAAATTCCTTTACTTGCCAGTTGTAGATTTTTAATTAGCTGGTTGATTTGGAAATGGTTTTAGTGGTAAAATACATCTATAGATGACAAAGTACTTTAAGCATGAGGATGACTGTGGAGATGTCTCGAGCTTATGATTATTTTGCCTTTCTAGTAAAAGATTTAGGAATGGATTTCTTGGAAGAATGTAGTTGAAATGGAAAGGAATGACTTTAACTTCTACAGTGAGTTGTTAACAGTTGAGCTGTAAAATAAATCTGCTGTCATCACAGTACTATCTAATCCTGAGTTTGTGTCAATACCTAGAGAACAGTGACTAAACAAACACCTCTATCAAATGCATATAATGAAATAAATTAAAATATGTAAGCAATGCAAGTATTCCTCCTTTTCTGATTTTAAAACAACAGCTAAACTTAGCACCTGTTAAAGACACACTGATTTTCTTTTATGCCAAACCACTTTCTAAATAGGAATCATGGGAAAATCTACCCCTATTTTTATAAGTCAGTGGTATTATCTAATATTTGAAAGAGCCTGAATGGAAAACTTCTGAGAAACAAGTAAACTCTCACAATTACATGATGGTATTTGGTGAGTGACCTCTCCCCGTCCTTATCTCAACTCATGAACCTTTAGTTTTATTTTTTCTCCCCTGTGCAGTTGTGGAGGGTAATGATAGAGAGGCTTTGATGGGTGCTTGGATTCCAGCCAGCAACAACCCATCACACCATCCAAAACAGATGTAAAGTAGGGAAATAGTACCGAAAGCCAAAAAAAGAAGTAGAAAAGAATTTTAAAAAACCTAAACAAATACACATATAATTTTTTGTGCTCTTTAAGAACACGAATCTCACAGTTCTGCAGAGCGGCCATTCTTCTGGTACAACAGTAAGAATGAAAGCTGAAAACGCTGTCTGAGAGCTTTCACAAGAGCTCTAGAACTCCAAGATTCAAGCTTCATGATTTATAAGTCCATGTATATCTAGTTGTTTGGCGGTTTGGATTCACAAGACTGGGTATTATTCCAAAAATCTGGAAAAGGTATGTTGGTGATTTCACCCTGTAGTTGATTCATATTAGAGCAGAGTATTTCTGCTAAATTATTTTTTGCTTCATTATTTCTGACATTATGTCTGAACAGTTATAAACAGTACATTGCAGTATTTGTAAATATATAAACTAATGATCAAATCATTTATATTTTTATAAGAAGAAATGCTTCCACATAACTAATTTTACGAGAAAATAGTAATTATGTTTATTTTCTTATAAGGAATAACCTATATTCACAGAATTTTTATAGACATCAAAATAATTTTTTTTCATTTGGTTTCCTTCTCAGTTTCTCATGACATTTGGAACCCCATTTAGAATTGCAGTACTTTCAGAGACTCACAGAATCACATAATGTGTGAGGCTGGAAGGGAATTCTTATCTCCTTTCATTTCATAAGTTTCTATAAGCAATGCAATAACAATCTACAATTCTTCATTACATTCTTGATATGGATGAAATCTTTTGCCTCCATCTTTGTCAAAAATTTTGTTTGTTTCTGAAAGAAAGTTCAGTGAAACAATGTTATGAGGTTTACTGAACATTACAAATTATAGAACTTAAAAATCTTAAATGTCTATATTGCAAACCTGTCTAGACATGTACAAGCCTGTCTAAAATTCAGAAACTTTCTTCAAATATCTAAAAAGGCTCGAGGTTCATTACCTATTTACATGATTGACACTGAGAAGATTTATACTGAACTACTCAGAATCACAATTTATTAGAATGTAGAAATACCTACAACACATAAGCATGGAATTTAAGCATTATTTTATTCCATTGTTTATATTTAATGGCTCATTCATTACTCAGTAAAAAATTCTGTGCAAAGATATGTAACTAAACTGCCTATTAAACCCACTAAGAATGCTGTCTACAAATCTGAAGCAGAATTTGAGCCAATATTAATTCAATATATAAAATTATTGTGTAGTAATGGTAAGTTAAACTGAAAAACAACACATTTATACTGGACTCTCACCTCTGTGTGAGCAGATGATTTAGAAGGAAAAAAAAAACAACCACCCCCCCCAATTAATCTCCTATTAACAATTCATTTGCTGAGAGGATATATTGTCCTCAAAACGATTATTCTAAGGAAGCATAGAAGAGGGCTTTCAGTGTAACTGAATAAATGAAACGAAAGGATAAAGCAAAAAAGGCAAAATCCAGGTTTGAATCCAAGTTTCATATAAAGAGGTTCATGTCTTCTTTGCCCCTGAACAGAAACTCATTTTCTGTGGCTGCCAGCAGAAGCAGTAATTTATTCCAGCCTTTGCTAGGAACTGACTGGCTGACACATCTGGAAATGGCAGCCTGTTCTTATTCCCTCCTCTTATAAACCCAGGTTTAATCTCAATATTTCAGTAAGGGTTCCAGGAATACAAAATAAATGCCCTTCATTTACCACTCAAATTCCACCTTCATATGAGGAAGCCTATCTGCATTAAGAAAGGAAGTAAGCAGAGAATTAGCTTGGGTCATCGGAGTGCTCGTTGCTGCAAATTATAGCATTGCTCTGGATGTCCCTCGGAAACTCTCATGCATATGGATTGCACTTCCCCAGCTGCTGCCCAAGAGTCGCTGTGCTCACATGTGTGACTCAGCTCAGAGGCTCAGTTGTCTGTAGGATGCCTGATCACAAGGAGCTTTATAGATAAGACATTCACACTTGGGAAGATTCATCAAAGACTGAGATGCTATAAATGCCTGTCATCCTGGAGAATCAGCATAGTGTCTGCATAAATCAATCAATAATAATAACAAATGCAAAGTTTCCAGTGTGCTGTGTAGCCATCTCGAGTGAACATATTTCAGGGACGGCAGCCTGAGAAAAAATCATGACAGGATTGATGAGCACAGGTAGACCTACATTAGTCTCAGAAATTTGAAGGTGTTAGAGTTTAGTCAATGTTCCTACATGCAGTGTCAGATATTTTAAATAAATTGTTCCTGACTTAACAGCAGCCCAAGTATATGTCAATTATGTTGGCTCTGTAATTTCAAATGATAAAAAAAAAATTTAGAAAAATGTGAAATCTTCTAGAACCATGCTGAAACATAGTAAAAAGCTAAATCCATCAAAGAAATTATTTATTCCAAGCTGTCAGATTAATATGATCATTTTTTCCAACTGTATATGTCTTTAGGTTTTTGCATTTCTTTTAACACAAGGCTTTGTGCTAGCATGTTTATTTTTTATTTAAAAATAAATCCAATTTTATTGGATTTTAAAATGAGGGGGCTGAGAAAGATGCTGAGTATAAGCAGAATGAATCAGGTGGAAGATAAAAAATGTCATTCAGATACTCCTGTTTTACTTGCTCAGTGCTGCAAGTATGGAACTTCTGTGATTTTTTCTATTCACTATCATTGAAATTTTAATCATTTGTGTTGTTCTCTGAGCACTAAGAATACAGGAAATCTATATCTTTCAAGAACCAAACTGCTCTGTAGAATCACAAACTTTAAAAGAATTGCTAGAGGGCTTGTGCATCCCAGTGCAATGCCTACAGAAGTGAGAAGGAAGATTGCTGAGCTAACTTAAAGCAACTCAGGATTTTATCTGTGGATATTGTGCATAATGAAATAATGGGATTACAGGGCATGTATTCTATCATTCTCAATTTGGGGGAAAAAGTGACATTAAATATTGTTTGAATTGTCATCGTGAATATGTTGTTCCTTTAGCAAAATCTCCACATGGTTCAATTTATGTTGAGGACAGTTACAAGGTGTTAAAAATAAAAATATTGGAACATAAAAGTACTCTGAGAAATAATGACATAAACCCCACAGTATTACATCATTTTAATAGTTTGAAATTTTTGGTGTTCCTAATGTAATTTCAATTGTAATAGATCATGCAATGTAATTAAAGAGACAAGGTAATAGATAAAAGAAGACCAGGACAGAAATAGGCATTTTGGATTTATAATTTTGAAATCAGTTCCTCAATTTGAAATGAACAAAGAAACGGAATTATACACACATCCAGAAAGTAGATGAAAGAGGAAGTGTTGAATCTTGCTGAAGAAAGACAAGACTCTGCTGGAGCTCAAAAAGAACGGTTATTTCATCTCATACCAAGAGATCACAATCTCCAGTATGCCACATCCAAAAGCAGGCAGTAGAGGAGGCCTGTACAAGAACGATGTGTCAGAGTGAGCAGGATTTCTTCGTACTTTGAAACTTCCTCTCCCAGATCCCTGGCTCCTATCTCAAGAGCTTTCTGCTTCAGAGCTGGAATTTATTAATCTCAATGATCTTTACCTTCCCTGTGTGTCCAGTTGGGGTTTTTTGCATCCATACAAATTATTTGGTCTGTATACCAGAGTTCTCAAATATAAATAAATGAGTGAAGAAACATCTTCTTTCTCTTGATTTAAGTGCCAGCTGCCACTTGGTATGATCACCTCCAGACATTTTGTTAGATGGAGAGCATGAGCAATAGCTTTCTGTTCACATTCTTTCTGTCATTCTTGCTTTTTATTATACTGTTCAGTTGTCTTTTTCTCAGCCTGAAGAGACCTGGTTCACTTGCTCCTTCCTCACAAGGAATGTGGGAGAAATTATCCTTTTCTACCAATTTCAGATTTTGTGAAAAGAGGGTTATTTGCATGCAAAATGCTCACCAAGGTCCAACATGGCCTGACATGACAGAAGCTGGCACCACACTTGGCGCCAAACCACACTTGTTCCCAAGAAGAAACCACACCACTTCGTCTCAGAAGTGAGAGTCCCTTTCCCCCACCCCGGCCATGGTGTGAGATGGTACCAAATAACAAAATGTCTTGGCAATGCCACATTCCTCTGATCTGGGCTGAACCTAGGACACCCTGAAGATTTCTCTTCTGCAGGCTCCCTGTCCTTCTGACACTGAGGACCCCAGAGCTCAGTGCAGCTCTTTACAGTGTGCCCTGGCAGCCAGGAGGGCCACCCGTGTCCTGGGGGGCATTAGGCACAGCATTGCCAGCTGGGCAAGGGAGGGGATTGTCCTGCTCTGCTCTGCACTGGGACAGCCTCATCTTGAATATTCTGAGCAGTTTGGAGCACCACAATACAAGAAAAATATAAAGCCATTAAGAAAGGATCCAAAGGAGGGCTATGAAGATGGTGAAAACTTTAAAGGAGAAGCCGTATGAGAGTCTGAAGTCACTTGTTCAGCCTGGAAGAGAGGAGACTGAGGGCAGAATACATTGCAGTGCACAGCTTCCTCACAAAGGGAAGAGGAGGGGTGGGAGACCAGTGACACGACCCAAGGGAACAGCATGAAGCTGTCAGGGGAGATTTAGAGGAGATATTGGGAAAAGGCCCTTCACAGTGGTTGGGCACTGTTACAGTGGTCATGACACCAAGGCTGCCAGAGTTTAAGAAGCATTTGGACAATGCTCTCAGGCAGAGTGATTGTTGGACTTGTCTTGTGCAGAGCCATGAGTTGGATTTGATGATTATTGTGGGTCTCTTCCAACTCAGGATATTCTATGATTGCCTTAGTGATCCATATCCTCTTACATGATGCAGACTTTCCTAGACAACTTGAATAAAAACATGTTCTACAACTGCAATGTCAAAAGGGTATTGTGTTTCCCCTTTCTTCTGTTGTTTTGGATTTTTGTGTCAATATAGTAGATATCTATATTAGTTTATGCACGGTATACAAACTGTATCTACATTATATGCAAATTGTATATAATTGCATATATATTATAAACAAATATTATTTATCAGGTTACCTACTGCAGTAACATAATACTGTGAAGCCAAATAGTATGAAAATAAAATAAAACTGTATTTATAAATTCAGTTGCCCTCACCATAGCTATGGACCTTATTTCTTACAGAACTGCAATTTCTTTCAGGACTTCTCAAATCTTCTGGCTTTTTGACCAGCATTACTGCCAGGGACTGGCTACTTAATTCACTGAAAATTGAACTTCAGATCATGTTTTGCTATTGAAATAAACATCCTGCTTTTAAAGACTGTCTATCATTTCTGCTGTCTGTGCTTAGAGTTGACTTTGACCAAAAAAGTCACCTTGAAACTCATTCAGCTCCCTTTTAAAGGAGCATAGTGTGCCTAATTCCATAATTCGTTCTTAACATGAATTTTGTTTTATATCCAATATGACTCATGCACAGAGCAGCTGTCACCAGCTGCTAGAGACTATTACGATCAGTGGAAAGCAAGGGAATTTTTACCATAAAAAAAATTAAAGGATTTAACAACATAATATCTAAAATGTTCATTTAGGAAATAAACAACTTGTCTGATCTTGGTTAAACTGATTTAACTACAGTACAAAAATAAATGACAGTATTGTTTTCCTCATGGTATGGCCATTTATAGTAGGTTCTACTTCCTGTTGTATGAAATGCCTTTGTCAGTGGTAAAATTCTGCATTCTGAGAATAGTCTATGTGAGAAATACATCAGGGTTTAATGTGAGGCTATTTAACATAAAGGTAACTTTTTGGTGCATTGCAGGAGAATGCCATTAAAACTATCACTTTATTTTAGCACCTATTTTACTATGACTTCTTTCCTGTTGGCTTTATGCAAGTCTGTAGTGTAAGTTAATAAGTTTTTGTATGTTTTTGCATAGTTTTACTTTGAATCACTATGCATGTCATTCTTTTTAGCATTTGTAAGTCCCTTTGTGTGAGTATTGTTCTCTTCAGGGGTTCCTATGGCTTACAAAAGAAAGCATTTGCAGCCCATTGGTATCATTCAGATGAAGTTAGCATCAAGGTCCTATGCCTACTTTGTTTCTTAAAATTCAGGTTGAGAACATAGAAGATTCTGCTCTTATAAAGCCTTAAATTTTTACCTGCCTTTTGTGATAGAGTCTCAATGACTCACAGGAGTATTGTTAAAACTGAAGACTATTATTAGAAGTGCAGAAATAATTTGGTAAATTTCTAGGCATATTTGGTACATTCATCACTGACAGAGTTTCTCATAATGATACTTGCACGAAACTGAAATCTGTATCTTTGTGTTTTGCATTAATCAACTCGTGCATGACTATTCACTTTCTCTATTAAAAGGGGTTTTTTACTATCTTTGTTACTTTTAGTATGTAGCTAAAAGAGTTCAATATTCCTTCAATTGTCAAATAGGAATTCTCATTTAATGTAAAACAGTTAGATGAAATTTAAAGTTAAAAAAATATTCTAGTGCTAGAGTTATCCTTCTCCCAAGAATCTATTCAATATTTAAAAGAGCATTGTTGTCTTTCAAGTTCAGGATTTTAGTTTTAAATGTACCTAAGAATGATCACCAATGTTGTCCTTCTGACAACAAGTGTTTTATCAATAGAATACAGAGGCTTTTGTTAATACTTGACAATTAGTTCTGGTATAAGGGTTCCTTTGCTTGCTGCAACTACTTTTATGTCATTGTATTGCAGAAAACAGAATTTTCATACTTAATATTCTGCATTGAACTAGCAAATCATAAAATACTAATTTCTTTTAGTTAATAATTCCCCAAAAGATCTGTCATGAAAGTTGGGTCAGATATAGGTTATATGCAGGATGTACTGATAGAAATATTGTTTTTCAGTCTTGGCAGACTAATAAAATGCCTTAGAAATACTTACAAAATAATAACTTACGCTTTGGTAATAATAATACATTTTCAGCACCTTAGAAAGGGTAAAACATAAATGAGGGCTTTCTCTTAATTTTGAAAGGAAGAAGAACCTGGCCTTTGAAATACATCCTTTTTCTCACACGAAATAAATGTAGGTGAAATAGCAAGAGTAACACAACTATTTTTTCTTCCTTCAAGAATCCACACAAAGAAGTTGGTGGATATTTCTAGAGACAAAAAAGATAGAAGTGTTGGGGAGTTTATATACAGATTTTTATTAAAAAATAAAATTAATTAGGTTTATTTGCTTAACATTCCATGGGCACTTTTCAGCACAATCCCAATCAGTTATCATCACATAGATAAGTGGTATAGAGGGATAGAGGCAATGTACCTTTTCCTTTTTGCTTTCTCAGAACTAAGTAATACTAAGATTAAACAGGTCAAAGGTCTAAATAAACCTTAATGTTTGGTTGTTCAGCTTAACCAAATGGTTGAATTTAAAATACTTAGTTAAATAAGATTCTGTCTTATTTTTCCTATGCTTTTATCTTAGAAGGAGAAAATCCATGCTTTCCCAGACATAGCTCCGTATATGGGACACTCTTTCTGTATTCAAACCAGCGAAGTATTACGTGCTATGTGGCTCGATGTGGTAGGCATCATTTGCTGCTGCAGTGTCAGATGCAGACTGTTTTCATAGAAATGACACACAAGACTGAAACTTGCCCATAAGGAGTAACAGTGAGACACAACCATTCTTCCATCTTTCCCATGCTTCTAGCTTGTGCAAAATAGGCTTCAAGCCTTGAAAGAAGGGACAAACCCCAAATATGGCAAACATCAGTAAGAGGAATAATGGAAATTAATTTAGCATCTCTGTTGCTAAAATAGTCTTTGAACTGTTTACAAAAAACAGTAACTGCTGTCCTTCCAAAGCCATCACCTAGCATTATATGGCATCTACCAAGTATAACTCCAGATGGAGGTAGACATAATTTTTAAAACTTGTACTGACTTGAATTCTCATTTTAGCATTATATGCATGATAAGTGATTTCTTGTATACTAAGGAATCTGATGGATTTGAAGGAAAGGCCCCTCTGAATGAGGCTGCTTTGTTTGGTGGGATTTAATGCTACTTTATACTTACAGGAAATCCAAAATTAATTGGTAATTTTGAATATGTATGACAGAAAAACATGCAGTCAATACTGCATCTGACTTATTTTTGAACATTTGGAAACATTGACTCTAATTATTGTTTAATTATGTTTCACTGAGCCAAACCTATAGTGGGAAGGGAATATTAACTTTGCTGTTCTACTGAGAGTCATAGAGCTAACCATGTCCTCACTTAACTTTGATCTATGCATCATAATCAACCAGCTAAACAAACCACACAGACTGTTTTGATATGATGGAACCTAGTCAAGGAAAAAAGATGGCAAAAATTAAAGTATGGAAATATTTATTGACTTATAGACCTTATAAGAAAACCATTTGACAGTATCCACATAATTCCTTATTATCCTAACAGTGTGAAAAATACCAAATTCTTCTGATATTTTTTCAGTAAGAATAACTTCATATGTACTTTGAAAATACCTTTTTTCAATACTATGAAGAGAGGGGATTGTATAATTTTTCCAGTTAAGCAAGGGCTTATGAAACATTCGCAAAACAAATGAAAAGTGGACTTTCTTTTACATTTAGGACAAATTCTTAGTGGTGAAAAATGTGCTACTGGTAGCATTGGTAAATTATGTCCTTCCTCTCTTAGCCATATTCAGTATACTCTTGTTAGGTGTAATTTATCTGTACTGTTTTCCTGGTTTCAACTAGGGTAGAGTTATTTTTTTTCTCAGTAGCTGTTACAGTGCTGTGTTTTGGATTTGAAATGAAAATGATGTTGATAACACACTGATGTTTTGGGATTTGCTAAGTCAAGGACTTTTTTTTTTCTTGTCTCATGCTCTGCCAGTGAGGAGGCAGGCAAAAGAAACTGAGAGTGAGCATAGCTGGGATAGGTGACCTAAACTGACCAAAGGAATATTGCCCACCATAAGACATCATGCCTGATATATAAACTGGGGGAGTTACCCAGAAGGACATACAATCTAGGTTTGGGAAGAGGCATCTGAAATTGATCAACAGTAGTGAGCAAATGTATTGTATCACTTCATCTTTTTCCCTTTATATTATCATTATTATTATTTACCATTATTATTCATTTCACTTTATTTTCAAATGTTAAACTGTTCTTTTCTCAACATACAAATTTTACTTTAGATTCTCCCCATTCCACCAGAGGAGGGGGGAGAGAGGTGGTTGAGTGAGCAGCTGTGTGGTATTTCATCTCCAGCTGGGCTTAAAATCACAACTATATTCATGATTTTCAGTCCTAAATGAGGAAAATAACTAATTCCAGTTAGTAAGAAGCTAATTTGTTTTGGATATTATCAAACAGTATCAATGAAATACATTTGTAGGCTGCATTTCCAGGAGAAAGTGTAACAAAGCTCTACCTATGTGATAGAAGAGGTTGAACTGAGGATAGAAGGCTGGTAGATGAGGGGAAAGCAATGGATATTTCAACACTATAGGGCATAAAATCCTCATGGAGAAGCTGGAAGACTATGGACTGTGTAAACAGGCAGTGAAGTGGATTGCAAACTGACAGAACAGCCAGGCCCAGAGAATGGTGATCAGTGGCATGAAGTCCAGTTGCCAGTGACTAGCAGTACACCCTCGGGGCTAATATAGGGTTCAGTCCTGTTTGAAATCTTCATTAATTATGTGGATTATGGGGCACAGTGTATGCTCAACAAGTTTGCTGGTGACACAAACCAGGAAGTAATGGCTGATATGCCAGAAGGTTGTGCTGTCTTCCAGAGGGACATTGACAGGCTGGTGATACAGGCTGAAGGAAACCGCATGAAGTTCAACAAGGTTAAATGCAAAATCTTGCCCACAGGGAAGACCTCCATGCACAGCTATATGCTGGGAGCCAACTGCCTGGGAAAGCAGCTCTACAGAAGGGACCACAGGGTTCTGGTGGACCAAGCTGAAGATGTACCAGCAATGTGCCCTTGTGGAAAGGTTGGGAAGTTGGACCAAATAACTCCACTGTAGCCCCTTCTGTACCCATTCCATGATTCTGTGTGAAAAGAATGTGAATGGTATTTAGGGCTACTTTTAGAGGACTGTTGCCAGCTGATCAAGGGAAGTGATTCTTCCCCT
>VYZT01040755.1:7127-27371 GCA_013400735.1 Pomatostomus ruficeps
CGCCGGTGGCACCGGGAGCATCTCGCCCCTCGCCCCGGGGGATGCTCGGCCGCACGGAGCGCGCTGGCGGAGGGGAAGGGCTCAGCTGCTCGCCCCGCTGCCGGTGCCCCCCACCCGCGGCTCGGGACTGCGGCATTCGCGGTGGGCGCGCCCCCGCGCACACCCGCACCGCAGCCGCGCTCCCGCTCCGCGCTGCTGCAGGGGGGGATTCACCCACCCCGAGCCCTCCTGCTCCTCTCGGGGGTCTCCCGATCGCTCTGCCCTGCGCACCGCGTCCCCTTTTGCTGGCAGCCACCCCTCTGCACGGCCAGGTTGCTGCGGCTCCGGGTTTCCCCCTGCCCACCGGTCTGGCTCCGCACGCCCCCGTCCCCATCCCCGCAGCTCGTCTGTCACCCTTAGCCTGTCGCGCTGGTGGGCACAGGGGGTCGGTACCGCCGTGGTGCGACCCCGAGCAAGTGGGGACTGCAGCGGGAACTTTGCCCTGCAAGGGCTGGAGCCCCTCGAATGTCACCGTCCTCCTGTCCCTGCGCCAGACCCCTGGGATCATGCAGGAGTGAGAGTTACCTGGCTTGCTCGGCTCCCAGCACTGCTGCCAGGAGGAGAAGAGGGGTCCAAGGGCTGTCAACCCAGAGCCTGGAAAATCTGAGTGCTTGGGCACATAGATGAGAGGAAGACCCCCTCTCTGGGAGCTTCTCTGCACTGATTTTCTGGAGGAAAGCCAGGCTATGACCTAGATAGTGTCCCAGGGCATTCAAAAAGGAGCAGGCTGGTGCTGGGAAATGACAAAGCAAGGGACAGAGGGGACCGTTTTTAGGAATCCAGAGGTTGAAACATTTGTGCCATTGGCAACCTCTTGGTTGTCAAGATCAAACAGAAGGGAATTTTTCTTCCTGGCCAAGGTTTAGGGTTCTGGATAAAGAGATTTTTCAGAGCTTCAGGGTGAGCTTATGGGCTTGGTATTTCCTCTTAAAACGTTAAATGAAGGACCCAAAAATTGTGAAATAGAAAAATGCAGCTGGCTGGGGTACAGGCAATTCCCAGCTCTTCCCTGAATGCTTTGCCAGGCTCAGAGGGAGCAAACTGAGGGTCTGTTGTCCTCTCTGCCACCCGGGAGTCACGAAGGGGTGGTTTATCAGCTCTCCTCTTGGAGCCGGGCTGGAGGGCTGACTGCAGGGTGCTCGCTGTGTCCTTCAGCCCCGCTGCTCCCCCCGCTGTCCCTCCATTCCGCATGTCTGCGGCTGGATTCCCCACGCGGCTGCTTGGCCGGGCTGCAAACCCTTAATTGATTCCTTGTGGCTGCATTGGGCTGCCTGGAACCAGCAGCTCTGGTGTTTCGGTGGCACATCATGGCCCCGTACCCGCACTCACAGCCTGGAGAGAGAGACGGGCACCGGGCAGGGACCCGGACAGTGGACGCTGCCACCCAAACCCCTTCCACCCCGTGGCCAGGCAGGCTGAGCCCAGCTCCTGGAGGCTTTGTGCCACCCTTTGGCTGTCTTGGCTCCCTGTCCAGCTGCTGTGTCCCTTTTCCTCGCTGCTCTTGGCCCCTTTCCCTCACTGCATCGCAATGACTCATCCTTGCTGAGCTCACCCGCTGGAGCTGCGCGAGGACTGGCAGGGCGCGCGCCCGCCGGCCCTGAGAGAGGGTCCCTCACCTGGCAGCCCCCTCGCCGTGAGCCACAGAGCTCTGCTCAAGGTGTGCAGGCACTGCGCTGCAGGCTGATTTCACCTGCCCGAACCTTGGCTGGCCATGGGGCAGAGCGGGGAAAGGCAGCACCATGCAGGCCTTGCTGCAGGTCTGACCACACGCATTTAATGCCTACTGGGGGGATCTGGACAGGGAAAAGCAAGCGTGGATGGGGCATTGCCTGGGGATGTGGAAAGGGGATGCTGGGCAGACTCACAGTGCCTGATTCCCCAGCTGGTTGCGGTGCCAGCCGGGCTCTGCGCAGTGAATCACACACCACGGTGAGGAGGAGCAGGCTCCAGAGCATCGCTTGTGCAAGCAGGGCAGCCTGCACCACCGAGTGCCCACATCCAAGGGGCAGTGGCCTGGCTAACTGCTTCTCTCTCCGTGCCCAGGTTCCCCTCTCGGAGACAGCTCCCGCCGGGCACCTCAGCGGCAAGATGAACCCCACCGTGGGCATCGCTGTCATCCTGACAGGTACATCCCTCCCTGCTCCCTGCTCCCTGCTCAGCCCAGAGCAGCCTGGAGGCTGCACAGGCCTCCCCAGAGCTCGCTGTTCCCTGTCCAACCCCCTCCTGCGTCTCCCAGTCTTCCAGGCCGCCCACTGCCAGATGGTCAAGGACCTGAGTGCCTGCCTGCTGGGCCAGAATCTGCGCCTGGACTGTCGCTATGAGAACAAGACCGACAACCCCCTGACCTACGAGTTCAGCATCACCAAGGACAACAGGAAGCACATCATCCACAGCACCATCAGCGTCTCCGAGAACATCTACCGCAGCCGGGCCAACGTCACCATGCACAAGAACCTGGTGTGCCTCCACCTGCAGAGCTTCACCACCAGCGATGAGGGCATCTACATGTGCGAGCTGAGGGCCACCAACGACTACACCGGCAACACGTCAAAGAACATCACTGTTATCAAAGGTGAGACGGGCAGCGGCACCTGGCCCCAGCCCTTCCCGCCTGCTCCTGGGCTTGGCAGGGCCAGCGGGGACCACCACAACTCCCTGTGGTGTCCCCAGATCCTCCCTGAGCTGCATAAATGTGTCCTGACCCTTACATGCCCTTCAGAAGGGCTTCACTCTACAGAGGGGCTCACTCTGCCCCACTTTACGCTGCTTTTCCTGCCTCTCCTGGGTCTCACCTCAGGCACATTGCATAGATACGCTCCCACAGAGGGGACACTGGCTACACCCCACAGGAGCAGTCCTCCAGATGCAGAGACCTTTGTCTCACCTGGTGCCCATCCCCTTGTCACCTCAGTCAGGGTTAGGCTTCTCAGGGTCCCAAAAAATCTTTGCTGCTACATGGTGGGAGGGAAACAGGCTAGGATGGGACTTGCTGCATTTCTGTGACAGAGCAAAGGCGAGAATCTGTGTTCCAGTCAATTAGAACACCCAGCCTGAGCCTCGTCCCCGAAGGATTTCATTGCCTCTCTTCTCTCCCTCCCTGTTCCTTCTCCTCACAGACAAACTGGAGAAGTGCGCCGGCTTCAGCCTCTTGATCCAGAACACCTCGTGGCTCCTGCTGCTGCTCCTTTCCCTGCCTCTCCTGCAAGCCGTGGACTTCGTGTCCCTGTGAAAGGCGAAGCACACACACCCACACCCACGCAGCGCTCGCACACACACGCACGCACACGCCGAGCACCCCAGCCACCCCGCCTTCCTCGCAGCCCCTGGAAAGAGAAGCTGAAGCGTCTGGAAGCCGTGAAACCTCTCTGTGTTATCTCTATTTAGCCGTATATATAACGCTAACCACCGTCCCGCGCCGAGGCCGCCATCCCGCGCCCACGCGCCCCGCTCCGAAGCATGGGGGCTCTGCTAGGCAGCGCTGCTTCTCCCATCGCGCCTCCCCGCTCCGCAGGCTGGCTGGTTTGCTTGTGCTGGGAGCACTGGAGGCCTCAGCCTCGCTTGTCCCATCCCTTTATCTCTTGGGGTTTGCCTGTTCTCAACGGGGGAAGGACAGCTGGATCGGCAGGTAAGAGAGAGGGGTGATGCGAGAGTGTGCGGAGGGTGCTCATGCTGGGTGCTGTGCCCAGAGCCCCAGAGAGAGGCGACAGGGCTCCTGCTGCCCCCACCTGCCCTGCCTGCCAGCCAGGTGACCAAATCCTCACCCTGCTCCTCTCACCCTGCGCTGCCACGGCTGGGAGAGGGCACCAAACGGGTCCTGTCACAGTGAACAGGGGAGCCAGGGATGCTGCTGGGGCTGGCAGGAGGGGAGGAGGGGGGGAGCAGTTCCACCATGGACACTCCCCTGCCTCCTTAGGGCTCCCCTGGGGCCCGGGAAAGGGCTCTCTGCAAATGTGCTTCGGCAACAGGTTTTTCCTAATCTGTTTCTTACAGCTGAGCGGGAAGCGAGGCCTCCTCCAGACACCATCTGGTACCTTGGGGCTGCCCGAGCCAGACACCACTCGCTCTTCCCAGGGACCAGCCCTTAGCTGTGACGAGAGAACTGCTGCCAGCACCAGTGGAGGCAAGCAGAGCCTCTCTGAGCTAGCCACAGCCCCAGTGCCCTCCCCGGGGCCCCCAGAGCTGCAGCCAGGCTGGCTGGTGGGGAGGGGGCTCCCCTCTGGGAGTGGGACCCCAGGGTCTCCACAGGGACTCCTCTGCACGGGCACCTTGTCTTCCCTAAGGGAACATCTGGGGACCCCAGTCCTTCCTCACGGAGAGGCAGAGCCGTCTTCCTCGAATCCCACCGTGCTCCTGGGAGGAGCCCTCTCCCTTCTCCCTCCTACCTTTCAGCATTTCCCTGTGTCCCTTTAAGAGCAGAAAAGGACCTAAGGGCAGCCCAGAACCTCAGCGAGGCCAGGATGGTGCCAGGGGTTGGCGAGAGCAGGGACAGGGATGCCCAGCACAGCTCAGATCCGCCAGCCCAGGGCTGCCCACGGGACCCCGAGGAGCCTCGCCCAGGGGAGGGCACAGGGAAGGGAAGAGTCAGGCAGGAGCATCCAGGTCCATGGGGCGAACCCCAGCTGTGCCACCCGTGCAGCCCGGGCTGTGCCACCACGGCTTAGAGCAATACACAGCAGCTGCTCCCCGCTCCGTGCTCTTCTCCAGAGCTGCTCCCTAACCCTGTGCCCGTCCCCTGCCCGTCCCCTGCCCATCCCTGCCTGCTTGCTTGCTGTCTAGTGCTGCTGAGGCCGTGCCCAGCTGCGGCCAGGCTGTGCCCAACTCCCTGGGCGTGCTGGTGAGCGCCGGGGCAGGCGCAGAGCCCAGCGGCAGAGCACGGACGCGGCTCGAGTCTCATTTTTTTGTGAACATTTGTAGTTGTTTCCACAGCTTGTCGTCAAAGAAATTCTGTTAAGGGAAAGGAAAGAAAAAAAAAAACCACGGGAAAAAAAAGAACCTTATGAAAAGCAACAAGAACAAAAAAAAACACCTTATCATGCGGAAGTGTTCCTCTGTCTGCACAATAAAACCCTACCTAGGTTGTGTGTTGGAGCCACGGGCGCCCGTGTGTGCGGCGGGGGGACAGGGGCTGTGAGAGAAGCAGGCAGGGGGGCAAGGCTTGCCTTCCCTGGGCACGGCAACCCCCTCCTGCCCACCTGGAGCTAGCCCCTGTGCCAGATTCCTTGTCCCCATCCCTGTCCCTAAACCCCTGGCTCCATCCCAAAGCTGCCACGGTGGTGGCAGGGAGGCAAAGCAGGGGAGGCAAAGCAGGGGAGCCCAGCTCTGGTGCTGGCCCATCCATCCTCTGCGGAGGGAATTGCCAGGGATGGAAGTGGCTGTGGGAGCGGTGCCCGTGTGTCCCAAAGCTCCTGCGCCTGTCACACCAGGGTCCTGCCGCAGCCCCGGTGCCCACACGCTGCCTGGGGGGCTGCCAAGGGCTCCCACGCCCTCTGGAGCAGCCACACACTGCCCTGCCCAGGGTCAGGATGCCACCCTGGCAGCAGGAACCACCAGCAGGACCCTGCCACCTCCCCCTAACACCATTGGTGACCCTGCGCCACCTCCCAGAGTGACGCCCCGACGCGTCCCTCCCTGTTTAAGGGCTGGAGCCGGGCGGGAGGCAGGGAAGGAGGGAGGGAGGGAGATGCCACCCTAATTACATCTCTCGCCATTATCCTCGGCAGGTGCTGGCTGAGTCACGGCCGCGCAGGTGCCGTACCCTGGGCGGGTCAGGCGTCCCCGTGTCCCCACGGATCCAGGAGGGGCGGCCACGCCACACCAGCTGCCCCTTGCCCACCTTTGCTGTAGCTTTAGGGGGCTTTTCTCCCTACAGCTCGCCCCGAGGGGGGCAAAACCCAGTCCAACCCCTCCCCTCAGCCCGATGTTCTACTCCAGACCTTGCTGGCAGCCATAGTCACCCCCTTTTGTGCCCCCCACACTAAGTTATGTCCCCCCCACTCCCTCCCTTAACTTTCCCTCTATCATTTCCCTCGTGGACCTCGATCTCCCTCCCCAAATCTCTCCCTTCTTCACTCTCAGTTCTCCCTCTCTGTTCCCACAGCCCCCGCTGCCCTCGCAGCCTCCCCTCCCGCACCCCCTTGTCCTGGGCCACCAGCCCCCCCCGGGTTCACGTCCCCTTTAAGCCTCCCCAGGCTGGAATGCGAGAGGAGCATGTCAGCGCCCTGTGAGGTCAGATAAAGACACTATATTTATCTGGCTGGTAACCCGAGCCCTGAATTTCTGCGGTGGTGTTTTTACGTGGCCCCACAGCCCTCGGGCTCGGCCCCCTTCGGCCACTGCGCTGCCTCCCCGGGCGGAGGGGCTGAGCCGGGGGTGTCCTGTCCCCTCCGAAGGGCTCGGCTGCTGCCCATCTCCGCATCGCCCACCGCCGGTGCCAGGGGGAGCTCCCCAGGGAGGCAGGATCAGCCCCGAGGGCATCACCGAATGCCTGGCTGGACGCCCTGAGCAGCCACCGGCCACCCGCGCCACATGCAGGTAAGTGCAGGGGCTGCCGTGGGGACACCGCCCCGGGAAGGGGGACAGGGAGACGGAGAGAACTGCCCCCCTCTTCCCTCGGCTGGACGGAACCACGGCAGAGAGGTTTCTCTCCAGGGAGCAGGTTCAGAGTTCACACACGAAATTCTGGCTTTGAGCCACCCTCCCTGGCACCCCACTCGTCCCCCGGTGTGGGCAGAGCTGCCTGCCCGGGGGTCTCTTCTTTTCCTTCTTTTTTTTTGCCACCCAAAGCAGTGACACATGCCCTGGGTCTTACGTCAGGGTCCCCCGTGGCTTTGGGGTTTTGCTGCCTTGGGGTGGCCCGGTGAGCAGCAGGTTGGGCAGCGGGGTGGGGATGTGTCAGCAGCACAGAGCGAGGCCAGGGCGGTGACTCCCGGCCATGTGCTGTGGGCTTGGAGGGTTCTCAAGCGCAGGGCTGGCAGGGGAAGGGCCCTGGTCCCGGCTGGATGAGTGACCTTGAGCAGCGCCTGTCACTTTGAGGGGTGGGAGTGGTGGGGGGCAGCGCTGGAGCCGGGCTGTGACATCCCCATCTGTGCACCACGGTGACTCCAGTCCGTCACAGGGAGCAAGTATTTTGTCGCGCATTCCCCCCAGGGCTCCTTGGGGTCACCTTTCCTAGAGGGGAATGGATACCTGGAGGGATTCTGTGCCTTGTTCCCCTCGGGGAATGGGCAGGGGACTGTCCCACCCCGCTGGCACCCTCAGCCCCGAGCCGTTCGTACTCCGGAGCCTGCAGAGTGCCTCACACGGGGTCCCCTCTCTGCCGCCACCACTGCGGAGCGCCGGGAGCTCCCACGTAACCTCCAGGCTGGGACATTGCGTTTCAGGGGACAGGGGACACAGCTCGGAGCCTGCGTAAGCGAGAAGCAGCTGTGCTGTGACACCTTGGCTGGAGCCAGCGCTGTGTAAGCTGAGCTCAGCCCGCGCTGAGGCTCCGTGGCCACCGAGGGGGACAGCTGCCACCAGGCACGGGTGGGACAGAGGGGACACCTGCCACTGGGCACGGGCAGGACAGCAGCTGGGGACAGCGCAGGGGCTCTGCTGCTCTGCGTCCCCGGTGAAGGTTTGGCCACCCTGCTTTGAGCTGAGCTTCCCACTGGGAAAGCTGCGGGAGCTGGAGGCCAGGGCAGGACCCCCCAGCACCCCGAGTGTCCCACTCCCGTGTCCTGGCATTGCTCCCGCCTGGCCACGTGAGCGCAGACCGGACATTCCTGTGCCTCAGCTTCCCCTGACACCCCGCGAGGATGATGAGGGTGCAGGAGGCCTGACTCAGCCATGCCAGCCCCAGGGCTTTGCCAGGCAGCAGGAAAGCTCAGCACAATGACGGGCAGGGAGGGGCCAGGCAGCCCAGGAAGCGCTGGGAGGAACCGGGGTTTTCTCACACCCCCTCAGCTCCTCTGGCTCCTGTCAGCTCCGCTCTCCCGCCGCCCTGGGGTCCGCTTGGCTGTGACATGGGGACTTGGAAGCACAGGCGAGACTAGCAGATGTGACATTCCTCCATGGTAAGGCCTCTCTTCCCAAGAAATGGGGTAGCTCCGGTGTCTGGTGCCTGCTCCTCATCCTGCATCCCTCCATCAGCTCCTCTGCATCCCCAGGGAAGGTGCTGCCCTGTGGAGACCCGTCCTGCTGCCTTCCTGTTCCCAAACTTCTGCTCTCCTGGTGCTGCTGGTGCCAGAGGTGGCACAGTGGCAGAGCGTGGGCACCCGGCAGGGGACGATGGCGTGGGGCTGTCCTGGCACTGTCCCAAGCCCAGATCATGCCTGCTGGCGAGGAGGACGGGAAGCAGGGCCAGTCCCTGTGCCAGGCTGCTCCGTGCCCCAGCAGGGCAGGCAGCCAGGCATGTGCTCCCTGGGAGCCCAGGGGCTCCGTCACTCTCATCCTGGCACTCGAGTGCCAGTCCCTTGGCTGGGGTCCCACTCCCTCTGAGCGAAATTCCCCACTGTCCGTGTCAAACCCTGGCCGGCAGAGCCACTCTCCTGGTGAGGGCAGGCTGGGAAGCGCCGGGTGTTCCGTGGAGCCCTGGGAGCAGATTATTCACCCTTCAGCCTCCGTCCCCAAACAGGTCTGTGCGCTCCACCTCGCTGCTGCTGCTGCTGCTGCTTGTAAATATTTCCCTGTGCGCTGTGGGACGGCTGCTCCCTGGGCAGTAACAGCAGCGCCCAGGATGCAGCCGGGCGGCTGCAGAGCCAGGCTGCCAGCCAGGAGCCACGGGGGCTGCCTGCTGTCTCTCACCACCCTCTCGGAAAAGCATTCCCGGGGCATTTCCACCCTGAGCCTCCTGGGCTCTGAGCGGGAGGCTGTGTCCTCCCAGGGTCAGGCAGGGAGTGACACCGTGGTGGCTCCTCTTGCCGGGGTCCAGCACCCGTCCCCAAGCCCGGGTGCACCCTCGGTGCCATGCAAGGGACGGGCCAGGCACAGGCTCCGGCACCTCCTGGCTTGGAGCCGGGCCAGAGCCCGCCCCGGCTGGGCTGGGAAAAGCCTTTGAATCAGGGTCATCTCCCGGGTGACTGGAGACTCTCGGAGCCACATGAGCCACTGTCCTGGCAGGGAAGGGACACCGGTCACCCCGGGAGCTGAGCACCAGCAGCACCAGGGCAGAGGAGCTCGGCTGGGGTCCTGCCTGCCCCAGTGCCACCCAGAGCCCCAGGACAGGTAGGGATCCAGCTGTCAGCCTGCCAGGGAGGGTGCTGAGGGCAAACTCTCCTCCGGCTCCGGACAGCCTGTGTTTGGGGGCTGCTGGCTGCCACACTGCCCTGTCCCTGCTCTGAGCTGGCTCCGTGTGTGCTCGGGGGGCCTCTGTCACTGTCCCCATAAGCTCCTCTCCTGCCCTGTGCGGGTGCCACGGGACAGAAGCCACCAGCTGCCTGTGGGGACCAAGTGCTGGCTCTGCCTGACTGGCAGGGGCACGGCTGCCACCTCACCAGCCGGACTCTCGGCTTGAATTACTGATGGGGGCTCACGGGGCACAGCCATGGCAGGGAGACAGGAAAGCTGCTCAGATCCTGGCCTTGCCTCAGTTTCCCTCTCAATGAAATGCCAGCCCCCACCAGGCCCCAGTGCTCGCTGGGAGTAACCAAGGGAAGGTGCTGGGCTGGAGGGATCTGTCCATCCCACCCACCTGTCTCAGCCAGAGCTGGGCCTGAGCATCATCCTGTGACCAGGCCACTGCTTCTCACCTGGAGGAGGCACTGGGGACATCTTTCCAGCCCCCAGAGTGGGACAGCCACGGGATGGTGTGACAGGGCTGCCAGGGCTGGGGCAGAGGTGACTGCTGCAGTTCCTGGGTGTCTGTGGGGATGTTGGGTGCTCTGGCTGTGCCCTGGGGCTCCCTTCTGCAGTTTGAGGTGCCTGGGGGCACAGGGGTGACAGTGCCAGCCAGATCCTGCTGTCCCAGGCTCTCCAGGAGGTCTCTCAGGTGGCAGAGCTGTGGCCACACTGTGACAAACAGCCCCTGGATCCCCTCTGTCACCTTCCTCCCTGTCCCAGGGTCTCCAGAGGAGGCAGGAGCTGCTGGGAGGGAGCTGGTGGTGGGTGCCCTGCCTGTGGTGGCTGATCCCTGGGCTCTTCCCTTGCAGCCGATGCCTCCAGGACAAGCTGTTGAGCGCCAGCCTCCAGCATGTCCCAGCTCTCCTCCACCCTGAAACGATACGTGGACTCCTCCCGCTACGCCGAGACCTCCTACAGCAAAGTGCCCGGCGGCTACAGCTCCTACAGCTCCTATGGATCCACCCTGTCCTACGCCGACAGCGACAAAATCGGCTTCAAAGCCAGCTACCTGCCCTCCCCCCGCTACCACCACGCTGGGGGGCTGTCCCCCACCGGTGGCTATGACAGCGGCCGGCTGTACCCCGACCCCAGCATCCGCCTGAGCCCCTCGTACATCCGCATGCAGCAGCGGCCGCCCGGCGCCGGGCTCAGCGGGGACTCCTGCTACACCTTCGGCGGGACCCCCGGCAGCCCCACGGGCTACCTGCCCTCCGCGGCGCCCCTCAGCCGCCACAAATCCGTCAGCCACTCGGACCTGGCGCGGGAGTTCTCGGGGCTGCACACCTCCGACAGCGCCTACCTGCCCGCGGCCGGCGCGCTCAGCGCCCGCGCCCGGCCGGAGCTCGGCAACCTGCAGGGGCTCTACCAGGCTGCCACTCACTCCGACTACGTCCGCGGGTACCTGGAGAGTTACGGGAGGAAAAGCCACCCCGGCAGCCTCTCCACCGGGCACCTCAGCCCCTCTCAGGCCACCCTGCCGCCCTCGGGCACCCGCTGTGCCAGCCAGCCCTGCGAGAGGAGCGATGAGCACTGCGACGTGTCCGCCCAGGACCCCACGGTACGCGGGGCTGGCTGAGGCTGTGGGACGGAGGGGGGGTTGTGGGCCGTGTTTGTGTTGAGCCAGGGAGCCCGAAGCACCCGTGCTCTGCCAGGGAAGCGGCTGTGCTGCTCCGTGCCTCAGTTTCTGCGTGTGACCCTCCGAGATGCCCTTGCTGGCACAGCAGTCCCGGCTGGAGCTGCTGAGGCAGCCGTGTGCGGGCAGAAGGGTGTCCTCTGAGGGGCTGTGCTCGCAGGGCAGGCTCCCCGAGGAGGCAGGATCAGCCTGTGCCCAGGATTGTGCCCGCTGCACTTTCTGCATGCATGTGACAGCAGGTGATGGCTGTGGCCCCGTGCGAGGCTGACGAGGATTTCCTGCTGCCTCATCCCAGACAGAGAAGGTGACATGGCCAGGCTGGGCACTCATCCTGCTGGCACAGCTGGTTTGTCTGGCGATGGCTGTGCCACGGTGACTCGGTGCCCAGCTGCCAGCCAGTTTTCTGGTGCCGAGCGATGCCAGTTCCCTGGCACCATCCACCTCTGCCAGTTTGGGGCCCTGTGCCCCAGCCTGTGTGGCAGCAGTGGGTTCCCGGTGGCAGCGCTGCTCTGGGCAGCACCACACGTGTTGGCAGGTACTCGGTGCCCCAGGTCCCCGCCGGTGCCGCAGCGTCCCCAGAGCCCCAGCCCGGGCCGGGAGCAGGCACCGCACACGCAGCCCGTGCAGGGGAGCAGCCTGGTAATTTTCCACTCAGCTTTCCTTCCAAGATCTGGTCAGGCTCTGCCTGCGTTGTCTCCCGCTGTCTTTCCAGTCACCCTCCGTTCACCCATGGTCTGACCTGCCCTTTGCTTCCTTGCCTCGGTGTCCCACCGCCATCTGCCGAACCGCGAGGAAAACTCCCATCCTGCTCACAGGAACGCGGAAAGCAATCCCCCAGCAATCTCTCCCTGTGCAGCCAGTGCCCCTACATCCCGCCCTGTGCCCCGTCCCCCGTGCCTCCCCCACAGAAGCACCTTCAGCAATGCCCTGCCGTGGTGTGGGACCCCCTGTGCCCACCTGCCCTATCCCTGGCCCCCAGGTGCAGGGTGAGGGAGCGGGCTGGGGAGTTGAGAGTGCTGTGGAAGGGAATTCCTGCCTCCCCCTCCCACACCAGGCGCTGGTGGGGGGCACCAAGGGGGGACTGCAGCTGCTGCAGCCACTGGCTCTCACAAAAGCCCACACTGCCCCACCCCATGTGCCCCCACCCTGCTGTGATGGGGTGCCAGCCTGCTCCCCAGGGGCAGCAAGGGCTGTACAAGTCCCAAACCACAGCCCTGTGGTGTGAACATGAACACAGCCTGGGCTGATGGGTAGCAAAGGTGACACAGGGTGCTGGGACAGACAGCCATGCCAGGGCAGGCAGGGTCAGTGACACTGGCTTCGGTTTCCTTGGTGCTTTGTTGGGCACACCTGCTATTTTCCACTGCCGTGGTTTTTTTCCCTCTCTTTCCCAAGCCGGGAAGCAAATGTCCCGATCGTAAACCAGACTTGGGTGCCTGCGGCCGTGCCAGGTGCCGGAAACAAGCGCAGGCTGCAGCCCCGGAGCTGCCATCGGTTCTGCCCCACTGCCCAGCCCCGAGGGCAGTGTCAGCAGCACCCGCTCCCGACGCAGGCAGGGGACGGTGGCGCTGGCCCCGTGCCTCCTCCCATCCCTTTTTCCACCGCCGCCTCCTGCCTCTGCGCCACAGAAACCATCCAGAGGGGTTGGCAGCCACGAGTGAGGGTGTCTACGTGTGTCCCTACCCTCGCCATCACTCCGTGCCTCAGTTTACCACCCCTGGGCAAAGGCAGGTGTGTGCAGGTGTGGTTTCAGCGCGGGGCTGTCCCTACGGGGCTGTGCTGGCTCCCGGGAAGGGCAGTGTGGCGGGGGGCAGGACTGGAGCTGTGCCGCCCCATTAACCACCCTGGGTGTACATAGGGTCAGAAGGCCAGGGCCACCCACAAACCCGCCGGCAGCTCTCCGCAGTCCCATCCTGAGCAGCTGACGTCCCTGGCCCGTGGCCAGTCCTGGCCCTGCCTGCTGCCGCGGTGCCAACCGGGCCTGTGGCAACCTCTGCCCACGGCAGAAGGTCACCGCTGCAGAGGGGCCAGCTGAGGGCAGGGACCTGACTCTGGGTGATGCCGGTTGACCCCTTCTCTGTCCCGCTCCGGCCTCGCCCTCAGAGCTTCCCTCTGTTCTCTGGCTGGAGGGGAATTTGGTCCTTGGCCTGGGGCACTCGATGTCACCGGGGCACGAGGTCCAAGACGGGATGTGGCTGAACCGCCCTCCTGCCACAGAACCGGCTCAGCCAGCGCGGTGCGTCCCCACGGGGAGAGCTGCCCCAGCTCCCCGCACCGCGCTTGGGGCTGGCTGTGCATGGGGCCAGTCCTGCCCCCGCGGTACCACCCGCGCTGCCGGGCAGGGTGGCAGGAACCCTGGATTTTGGGGAGCTGTGCCACAGCCTAGCAGCCCCTGGGCACGGCAGGGCACCCACGCAGGCTGCGGAAGGGCGGTGGGGTGTGTGCCCCGGCCTGCACGCCGTGTCCCCGTGTGTGTACACCGTACACAGCGCGGGTGTGTACATGTACACACGTGTGAGCACGCGCAGGCCCCGGTTACGACAAGCCGCCTGTTGTGATGCAAAAGCGCCCTGGCCCTGCAGATGAATAACGCTGCAAGATGCCTCCTCAGATATTTTTGCTGGTGCCAAAAATAGTCTCCCTCCCTCCCTCCCTCCTTCCTCCCCTCCCTCCTCCCCCTGTCCCCAGCCAGCCCCTCCGCTGGCTGTGCCGAGCTCCACCGTGGACAGGGGAGGCTGCATCTGCAGCCATCAGCATCCAGCAGCCCCTGCCTCTGGATTGGGGGTGTTTTGGGGGCTCCAGGGGGGGAAAGCAGGCTCTGCTCAGAGCCCTCTCAGTGAGGTTGGAGGCTGTGGCTCTGTCAAGGCAGCCCAACCGCACTCCATGCCCTGGTTGCCCGTGGAAATTTCCCTGAGCAGGCAGAGAGACACCTGGGCACGCACAGCAGGCGCAGGGCTCCAGCGCTCGTCCTGCCGCGGTCAGAGGGGTGAAGCAGCAGGAGACGCAGGACTGGGACGCAGGACACCCGGGCTCCCTGCCAGTCTCCGCATCTGCCCTTGCTGCAGGAGAAGAGCTGGAGCCCTGCCCGGGCCGTGCCTCAGTTTACCGAGGGAGACACCAGGTGGGGGCTTTGCTCCACGTAGGAATTGCAGGGAAAAATATCCTCTGAGCTCAGTGCTAATGCATCCCCCAAAGAGGGGGGTTCCCCCAAAATGTCACTGCCTGGGAACCTGGCGTTGGCACTGCAGGAAAGGCACATGCCCGGGAGCCCCACAAGCCTGTCTGGCAGCCCGCAGACGCTCTCTGGGTACAGGCACCCCCTGTGCCCACATTCTGTGGGACTGTCCCACTTTTACCCCGGCAATTTTGGCGAGTAACCCCCAGCTGGGGAGCCCCGTGCTCTGCCCCGTGCCTGCCCGGAGCACAGCGTGCCCGGGGCCGGACAGCCGGTGCCACCAGCTCGAGCTGGGAGCACGGGGGAGCACAGGGGGGACAGGCGCTCCTCCGGCTGCCGCCTCGTCCCCATTCCCCAGCGCCCCCGCGATGCGCGCACGGTGTTGGGGTGCGCGGAAAGCCCCGCTGAGAGCGATGCCGAGGGGGCTCCGCAGCCCCCCGCAGCCCCCCGGAGGCGGGGCAGTGTCGCCGCCCCGTTCCGGAGCGTGTCCCCGGGGCAGAGCCGCCCCTCGCGGGCCCCCCTGGCTCCCGGCGCGCTGTACCACGCGGTGCGCGGGGGCTGGCCGTCACCGAGCCGTCACCGAGCCGTCACCGAGCCCGGCTGCCGCCTCTCCACCCATTNACCCGGGCGAGGGCAGCCCCGCCGGTCCCCCCTGGCACCCCGCTGCCCGCGGCCGCTCCCCGCCGTCCTGCGGTGCCCGCCGGGGCCATCATGAGGGACTCGTACACGGTGACGCTGCCCGAGGAGCCCCCCGCGCTCCCCGACCTTCACAAGGACCTGCGGCCCCGCGCCTCCATGCCAGGGTCGCTGCTGGTCTCCACCTTCGTCGGGCTCGTCCTCAACAAGACCAAGGTACGAGATGCCCGCAGCCCCCGTCCCCCCGGCTCGGGGGCAGAGGAGGGGGCACCCCCTGCCCTCCCTGGGGAGCGTGGGGTGCCCTGTGCCACCCCCTGTGCCCGAGGAGGGGGTGCCCGGGGGTGGGTGCCCTCCCGGCTGCCCGCGGGGACGGCGTGTCCCGGTGTCCCACGGGATGGCAGGAGCAGGTGAACCGCACGTGTCAGGACACCTGGGTCCCTCTCCCAGCCCTGCCCTTGCCATGACCTTGGCCAGATCCCCGTGTCCCACCGCCAGGAAGGGTCTGCTGGCCACGCTGAGCGCCTTGGCAGTGTCACCGGAGTGAACTTGGCTGTGTCCGGAGCCACAGTGCTGGGGCAGATCTCTCCTGCAGGGATGGCAGAGCAAGGGGCAAGGAGGGCAGGGTTTAGGCACTTATGTAAGTCTGGCTGCTCGGGCTCTCCTGCCGCCCCAGCACGCACCTGGCGTGCAGAGCTGGATGGGGCAGGACGGTCCGGGTCTTGTCCCTTGTCCCCATCGCCTGTCCCTTGTCCCCGTCCTGCAGTGCAGCCTCGGGGAGTCCCCAGCCGCGCCGCGTGAGCCAGCTCTCCTTCACCGCCTCTGAGCATGTCGTGTCCTAGATAAAGCCCTGTACGGGAGAGGGGGATTAGCTGGAGTTGAGTCACCCAAGGGAGGGAAATCCAGGGGGGGAAATAACACCTCGGTGCACACAGGGCTTGTGCCACGCTCCGGCAGCACCTGACACCCCCTCCTCAGCTCCAGCCCTCCCCTGGGGTTGTTCCAGGCTCTGGGAGGACAGCCCAGCACCTGGCTATGGGGGAATGCAGGATCTTTGGGGGAATGCAGGATCTGTGGGGAGATTTGCACCCACACCGGCAGGACTGTCCGGTCCCTCCTGGCACATGGCAGGAGCTGCCCGACCAGGACAACTGGACAAGCAGTGTCCTGCTGGGGATGGCTGGGCACACCGGGGCAGCTGCCCGGGGTTGCTGCTCACCCCTGCCACCGTGACCTTCCCTGTGATAGGTGTGGGGACACGAGAAAGGCCTTGGGGTTCGGATCCTTCAAGGGAGGGATGCCGGTTGTTGGGACACAGGCCCACCTCTCCTGGGCCAGCTACTCGGGGGCCGGAGCCAGGCCAGCTCCTCCAGCCTTGGTGTGGCACTGACCTGTCACATCCTGCTGGCACCCTGTGCCCATCCAAGCCGTGACGGAGCCGGGGAGTTGCCTGGCACTTTTGGACAGCAACCCCCCAGCACTGACAGCTGTGGGCAGCCACATCTGGCTACACCCCTGCGCTCTGGGCACTGCGGGGGCACCCAATGGCACACAGGCCACCCGGTCAGCCCGGCAGGGCCGCGTGTGCCCGCACAGGGCGGCCGGGTCCCCACTGGTGCCGGTCCCTGGCGCGGTGGGTGATGCCTGCGCCGTCGCTAAGGAGCACGTGTAACTGGATCTGGGTTATTTTGGGCTGCTGTCAGGGCTGGGTGCTCAGCACCTCCCACACACACACCAGCTGCTGCTATTTCAGAGCTGCTGGGCCCCCTCCCCTCCTCTCGCCTCCTCTCCTCCTCCTCAAGCCTGGGGTGGGCAGCTGGGGTGTTTGCCGAAGGATCCTTAAATCCAGGGCATCTGGGGGAGCACCATCAGCAGTGTGACCCTGCAAGCCCTGTCAGACCCCGACCCTGCTCCGAGGAGGTTCACCCTGGGAGCAGGACCCCTGGGCTCCCACCAGAGCCCCCCACCAGCACTGTCCTGTGTGCTGGGGGAGTGGTGGTGGCCCTTCCAGCCCCCTCTGTGCTCTCGGTCTCTCCAGCAAAGAGTGATGAAGCTTCCTGGCCCCAGCACCCAGCTGCCCGTGCTCATCTTTGCTGTTCCCAGCTCAGGGAACACCTGGAATTGCCACTCCACGGCACAGGTGCAGCACAGCCAGGGCAGCGAGCGCCTGGGAAGGCACCACTGGGCACAGAGCCCCGTTCCCCGGGCTGACTGCCGCAGGGCTGGGCTTGCACTTTCCCAGGTGGACTTTATCCTGCAAGACAGCTGTGCCAAAGTCTGGGCTGTGCTTGTGCAGGGTGTCCTGGAAGGGATGGACACCTGGCATGGGCCAGACAGGCAGTGACGGGGCACTGTGCTCCTCCAGCAGCGTGGAGCACAGGGCACTGCCACCCTCCAGTGTCCCGGGCACAGGGGTGACAGAGGAGGCAGCCTGGGCTGCTGGCCTGACCTGCAATCCAGGGCATGGGGCAAGACTGCTGCCAGGCAGGGAGACCTTTGAGCCCTGCACGTTGTCCTGGGCCAGCAGGATGGGGCAGGCCAGCCATGGTTTGTCACCGGGCCCTTGGCCCGCAGAGCTGCCCGGTGCTGGCTGTGCCCATGATGTCACAGCGGGACGGAGCCTGTGCTCTCTCCTGAGAGCCTGCTCCGCGGGGAGGTCTGTGGCACCATGGCCTCGCTGGGCTGCCCACAGGCATGGCCAGCCCGCCACCGTCCCAGCCCTGTTCCCTCTCTCTGCAGAGCTCCAAGGCCGTGCAGGGGCTGACCGGCCTGCGGAACCTCGGCAACACGGTGAGTGTGTCCCCAGGCCTCTGGCTCCCAGTGGGCACATCTGGCCCTGTCCCTTCGTCTCCTCCCCAACACCCTCACCCTGGCAGCTCCCTGCACCCCGCTCCCGACGGCGCTGCCTGAGGAAGAGCATCCCCTGCTCTTCGCTGCTTCGTCCCCCAGCTCTGCCCACCTGCCCCAGGTGTCCCCCTGCCACGGCCTGCCTCCCTCTGCTTCCCGTTGCCATGGTTTTCTCTTCTGCCTCCCCCAGTGCTTCATGAACTCCATCCTGCAGTGCCTGAGCAACACCAAGGAGCTGCGGGATTACTGCCTGCAGAACCAGTACCTGCGGGACCTCAACAACAACAGCCGCATGCGCACGGCGCTCATGTCAGGTAACCCCGGGCCCTGGCCACTGCGGGGGCTTCCCTGCAGCAATTCCTGCAGCAATTCCTGCAGCACATCCCTGGGACACCCCTCATCCTGCGGGACCCCCACCCAGAACTCGGTGCTCTTCGCTGGGGTGCCCAGCCAGTGGAGGATCACACCCTGAGACCCCAGAGTGTGGCCCTGAGCTGTCCCCGTGGGGACATGGCCGTGCCACCTCTGCTCCTGACCTGCCTTCTGCCTGCAGAGTTTGCAAAGCTGATCCAGCTGCTCTGGACTTCGTCCCCCAACGAGAGCGTGAGCCCCTCCGAGTTCAAGACGCAGATCCAGAGATACGCCCCCCGCTTCGTCGGATACAAGTAAGGGGGGCAGGTGCGGGGTGTTGGGGGGAGCTGAGCCCCCCTGCAGCCTCTAACTGGCCGTGCCCCGTGTCTTGCAGCCAGCAGGATGCACAGGAGTTCCTGAGGTTCCTCCTGGACGGGCTGCACAGCGAGGTGAACCGAGTGCTGGTGCGGCCCCGGGCCAGCACCGACACCCTGGATCACCTCCCGTAAGTGCTGGCACTGCACAAGCCCCAGAAGGGTTCAGTGACCACACAGGTCCCTCTGGGCTGGGTGGTGGGGCTGGCGTCCCCCAGGCTGTGCTCAGTGCCCTGCTGTGTCCCCATCCTTGCAGTGACGACGAGAAGAGCCGGCAGATGTGGAGGAGGTACCAGGAGAGGGAGGACAGCCGCATCAGCGGTGAGCAGGGCCGGGGGAGAGGAGGGCAGGGCTGGGCTGGGAGCAGGATGGGAACCAGGGGTCTCACCCTGCTCTGTCCCATCCCACCAGACCTCTTCGTTGGGCAGCTCAAGAGTTCTCTGACCTGCAGCGAGTGTGGCTACTGCTCCACAGCCTTTGACCCCTTCTGGGACCTGTCCCTGCCCATCCCCAAGGTGAGGGAGCTCCAGCGATCCCTATCCCACACTCCTGTCCCCCTGTCCCCCGCTCCCAGTCCCTGACCCTCGCTGTACTCCCACAGAAAGGCTACGGGGAGGTGACGCTCATGGATTGCCTCCGACTCTTCACCAAAGAGGACGTGCTGGATGGGGACGAGAAACCGGTATGGGGCAGGGGGCTCCCTGGGGCAGGCTGGGCCCCTTCCCCTCTGTGCCTGTGGGCTCAGTGCCCTCACACTCCTGCTCGTGCTCTTTGCCTCCCACAGACGTGTTGCCGCTGCAAAGCCAGGACGAGGTGCACAAAAAAATTCAGCATCCAGAAGTTCCCCAAGATCCTGGTGCTTCGTATCCTTGGGGCAGAGGGGTGGGGACAGGGGGTGTTGTGGGGGGCAGGCAGGTGGGTTATTGCAGCTCCCCCCTGTCCCTCGTGGCTCCTTGACGTGACCCTCCAGACCTGAAGCGCTTCTCAGAGGCCAGGATACGAAGCAGCAAACTCACCACCTTCGTCAACTTCCCGCTGAAGGACCTGGACCTCCGGGAGTTCGCCTCGCAGAGCTGCAGTGAGTCCCAGCCCCTGCATGCCTTTAGTCCCAGTCCTGAGCTCCCAGGGACTCCGGGGCTCCTTTTGTCCCCAGGTGATGGGGGCAGAGTTGTGAGGGGTGGGAGGCACGGAACCCAGGGCGCTGGAGCTGCTGGGATGCTGGTGTGCTCTGTGCTGTCTCTTTGGGGGGCAGCAGGGCTGAGCAGCCCCCTGCTCCCCACAGACCACGCCGTTTACAACCTCTACGCCGTCTCCAATCACTCGGGCACCACCATGGGGGGACACTACACAGCCTACTGCAAGAGCCCCGTGTCCAGCGAGTGGCACAGCTTCAACGACTCCCGGTGAGCCTGGGGTGGCACAAGCGAGCAGGAACCCCCTGCTCGGGGCATCCCATCCCCTCTGCTCACAGCTCTTCCCTCTCTGCAGTGTCACCCCGATGTCCTCGAGCCACGTGCGCAGCAGCGATGCCTACCTGCTCTTCTACGAGCTGGCCAGCCCGTCCTCCCGCATGTAGCCAGCCCTGCCTCCCCGGGGACCCCCCGTGCCACCCCTCAGAGCCGGCTCCGCCAGGATTCGGGTGCTTGGCCCCCCCAGAGCAAGAGGGAGGCGAAGAGGAGACACCCCCGAGGTGGCTGCAGAGAGAGGCTGGGGACAGCCAGGGGCAGAGCCCAGGCAAGGACATCCCAGCTCCGAACTGAGGAGGGCAGCTCGTGACAGCACAGGGCTCAGGCAGCTGAGGCGCCTTCTGGTTGCTGGCATTTGGTTTTTACCTCGGGGTTTTAGTTTCTTTTTTTTTTTTCTTTTTTTTTTTC
>VYZT01040755.1:27394-52780 GCA_013400735.1 Pomatostomus ruficeps
TTTTCCTTTTTTTGTGTGTAATAAAAATCCTGAGCAAGGGACTCTACAGGAATGGGGCCACCTGTTCCATTGACTCAACCAGGACATTTGCTCCCCTGGGACAGCACCCAGAGCTGGCGACCCAGGAGAGCCTCATGCATCCCTCCTGGCCTCTTGCCACTCCTCTATCTGCTTGGCCATCCCAGAGGATTTGTGAACTGCTCCCGACCTCCTCCCGGCACTTCCAAACCTCCTGGCAAAGGACTCCAGCCCTCTGGTGGCCTCCGTCCATCTCAGGCAGCACATCCCCAGCAGCTGCCCCACACACACTCCTCAAAGCAGCCTGAGCCCAGGCCCAGATTCACGGACAGGAGGGAGGAACACGTTTTGTGGAATTTCTATGTATTTATAGTGGACTTCGCTTCGCCTGGAGCCCCCCGCCGCTTCCTGCCTCTCCAGGGACTTGTGCCGGGGCTGCTCCGGGTAGGTTTTTACCTGCCTCCTCATACGACGGTGCCTTAAACCACTTAGGGGAGGGGGGGGCCGAGGGGGTTGCACAGGAACCTGTGCGGGAGAGGGAGGGGAGGACAGTGGCTTTCCGGGACCATCTGCAATCGGGGCTTTTTTCTCCCTGTGATCAGGAGCCCCCCCTGCGTGCCCGGGGACCCGCCCTGCTGCTCTGTCCTCCAGCTAGCAAATGCCAGTGGCCTTTTTAGCCTTTAATTTATTCTCCTCCCCGTCCTGCCTTGCCTGAGGTGCAGCGGGAGGAGACACGGGCACCATCCCAGCCCTCGAGGCAGCTCCATCCAACCCACACCCGGCTGGCTTCGCCCCGGCTGCCCCGCGGGCACGGGCTGAGCGCTGGCACCAGCATCCTGCCCAGCCTGGGGCATCCCGGCGGGGCTCAGGGGGGGCAGGACGGGAAAGGGGGCTGCCCGCGGCGGGAGCTGGGCTTGGGCAGCGATGCTGCTTGGCAGGTGGCTTGTTTACTGTGTAAGCAAGACGGGTGGGAAGTGTCTCATACAAGGGAGACTCGTGCAGGAATAAATTTGAGCTTGAACAGGGCGCTGGGTGCGTGTGTTTCGTCTCTGCGTGGTCTGGCAGAGCATGGGGGGCTCACACTGGAGGAGACCCAGGAGTGTCCATGGATCAGGAGCACCCTGGGCTGGCCTGGAGCGAGATGTGGGTGCAGGTGGCAGTGCCTGGAGGCAGAAGGAGCCTTTCCAGCCCCAAGGAGTTGCCCGGTGCCCACACTCTTCCCTCAAAACCTCTAAACAATGGCCCCTTTCTCTCCTGCTTAGGGACGGAGCCGGGCATTAAGGGGCAGCGGGAATGCAGGTGGCAGGGCCTGGGCACCCAGCGAGGGCAGAAGGGACACGGGGTGCCCAACACAGCTCCTCAGCGCTGCTCGGAACGCTGGGGAGCCTGGAGACAGCTGGAAAACCCTTGTGGGGACCGCACCAGCAGGGTCCCTCCGGGGTGGGCTCCCAGCGGGACGGGCGCTTGCACTCATTCCCCTTTAAGACGCGGGTTCTCCGTGCCAGAGCCTGACCTCGGCATCCTCAGCTGAGCTGGATTAACGGGGCGAGGGGGAAGGGGCCTGCAGCGGGGACTGGGGCTGCTGCCTCCCGGGGCTCCCGCACTCCCGGCACGGCGGGCATGGCCCTCGGGTGGGCTCCGGCGCTGGGCTGGCACCGGTAGAGCTGGCACTGCCACCGCCCCCGCCCCGGAGCGCGGAGCAGGGGTCCCCACGCCGCCCCGGGGCTCATGGGGACAGCCGGGGAGGAGCGGGCGGTGGGGCTGGAGGGCACAGGGCGCTGGGCAGGATTTTAGCCAGGCTGCGCCGGGAGCCGCCCGCTGCCATGAAAGACTTCACCGAAATCACGCTTTGCCCCGAGGCTCTGGACAGCAGCAAGGTAGGGCTGGGGGTGTGGGAGCTGCTGATGGTCCCCACGGGTCCCCAGGGTGCCAGCCGCGCTCGCTGTCCCACAGACCGAGTTCTGCAACCCCGTTTTTGAGGGCGAGGAGCAGCGGGCGGCACCGAGCGTGGAGCATCCGCCGGACAAGGATGGGACCGGCCCCGCAGCGCGCCGGGACGGCCTCGGTACCAGCCTGGGGGTTTGTACACACACCCCTGTCCGTGGGGCTGGGAGCGGGGTGCCGGGCTCTGGGGCGGCTCGGGGACACATTGGCACCGCGGGGACAAGCGGGGCTGAGCCAACCGCGCAGGGAGCTGCGAGCACGGCTTGGCAGCACCCCGGCTCTGCCCGCTGTGCTCGCCTCCAGGCCAGCAGCTCTGGGGACAGGTGGTCTGGAGGTACCGCGCCGACTGCAAGTTCACCTGGCTCTGCGTGGCTCTGATGAGCACCATCCTGCTCTTCCTCATCGCCCTCCTGCTCGGCATCGTCATCCACCGTGAGTGCCGGGCTTGGGGGTGGCTGTCACTGGGGTGGGGGACACAGAACCGGCTCAGAGCGCGAGAGGGGCACCCAGAGGACATCCCGGGGTCTGCCCGCTGTGGGGGAAAAGTGACCCATGCATAGGAGCCGGGGGGATTTTCCATGTCCCTGGGGTGCGGCAGGATCGCTGCCCCGGGAGGGCTGTGTGGGGTCTGGGAGCTGCACTGCCCTGGCTAGGGTGGGAGCACAGGGCTGGTTGGGCTCCCTGAACCCCCTCCCTGCACCGCAGCCGTCCCTCCCCGCTGGGGCTGAGCACTCCCTGCTCTTCCCTGGGCACAGAGCTGACGTCCCCAGACCCATCCAGCGCCCCGGCCACTGCCCTGCCCGCCCGTGGCACTGCCACCACCACTGCAGCACCCACCCGAAGGGACCCCCTGGCCCCCAGAACAGCTGCCACCCCAACCCAGAGCTGGCTGCCCACGGCTCGCACAGCAGCGCCGGGTAAGTCCCGCGTGGGGCAGCGTTTTGTGTCGGGGGTGCCCTGCCCTGGCTCACGCCCACGCTGTTTCCTCGTTCAGCCTGCGGAGGGACCTTGCGGGACCCCGAGGGCTCCTTCAGCTCCCCCAACTACCCCGGCCCCTACCCCCCCAACGCCCTCTGCATCTGGCGCATCGAGGTGGGTGCCGGCCTGGCCATCCAGCTGAGGATGGAGACGTTCAGCGTGGAGGGCACGGCCTCCTGCCTCTTCGACCGCCTGGAGCTCTACGAAGAGCCGGGCTCCGACGGCACAGTCCCTGCCCCAGCTCGGGGGGCCCCGGCCAGGTAGAGTCCCCCACACCTGGGGAGCGCGGCAGTGCGGCAGTGCAGCGGTGCCAGCCCTCGCTGTGCCCGCAGGTTTTGTGGCAACGTGCCCCCCCCGACCTTCAACACCAACTCCAACCGCCTGCGGGTCACCTTCGTCTCGGACAGCAGCGTGGGTGCCCAGGGCTTCAGCGCCCGCTACCGCGCTGTGAACCCCGCCGAGAGTGAGTCCCCCTGCCCAGGGCACTGCCGGGGTCCCTCGCTGCTGGCAGGCAGTGCGGGGAGCCAGCAGGGACAGGAGGGTGCCTGCTGGAACCCCGCCACCATCCCGGGTGTCTGTGGCTGTGTGCAGAGAGCTGCGCCTGGGACGAGCACCTGTGCGACCAGGGGCTGTGCCTCCAGCTGGGCTTCGTGTGCGACGGCTTCCACGACTGCACGGACAGGAGCGACGAGGCCAACTGCAGCCTGAAACACAAAGGTGGGCGGGAGAGACCCCCACCTGCAGCCCCCGGCCCCCGCGGCACCCGGGGATGGGCGGGGAGCGGGGAGAACGAGGGAAGGGAGAGGGGCAGGGGTAAATCTGTGTGTGTGTGTCCCTCCAGAGTGCGGGGGGCCGCTGACCGCCTTGGAGGGGCACTTCTCCACCCCGAACCACCCACAGCCATACCCGCACCAGCAGGTGAGAGAGGAGGGGGCTGTGGGAGCACGGTGAGGATGAGGGTGAGCAGGGAGGAAGGCGACCTCCCTCTGGGGAGAGCTGGGAGGTGCCCCTGCCCAGCTTCACGGGTGTCGCCGGCTGCCCCCCCGCCCCGCAGCTGTGCCTCTGGCAGATCTCCGTGCCCCTGGGCCACGTCATCGACCTGCACTTCCACAACTTCAGCCTGGAGTCGCACGAGGACTGCAGCTTCGACTTCGTGGAGGTGCACGACAGCGCGGGCACGGGGGCCGCCAGCCTCATGGGCAGGTACGGGTCCCCCCTGGACACCTGGGGACACCTGGAGACACAGGTGCCGTGGCTCTCCTGGGGAAACTGAGGCACGGAGCCACCAGAAGGCAGGGTCTGGGGAGGTGCTGGTCATCCCCCTGACCCCATCCCTCGTCCCATGGCCTCGGCAGGTTCTGTGGCCACCAGCTGCCACCCACCCTGACCTCCTCACGGCACGTCATGACCGTCCTCTTCGTGGCGGACGAGGGAGTAGCAGATGACGGGTTCTTTGCCACCTACCAAGCCCACAATGCCACAGAGAGTAGGTAGCCAAGCAGGGGCACAGGCTGCCCAGGGGACTGTGCCATCTCCATCCTTGGGGGGCTTCCCAGGCTGAATAAAAACTTGGAAAAAACTGCTTTCATTCCACAGCTGACCCTGCTTGCAACAGGAGGTTTGGCTACAGGCCCCTACAAACCTGAATTGTCCTATAACCTTATTGATCTTAGCACTGGGAATGTGACCTGGAAAGGCTCACCTGCACCTGAGCGCTGCCCCCAACCAACCCAGGGAATTTGCGATCCCCCCAAGCTGGACCTGCCAGCTCCCTTGGCCAGTGAAGAAGGGCAGACAGGGGTGGTCAGCATGGCAGCGTGCTGACTCCAAGCCATTCCCCCTCTCACCTTGCAGAGACCTGCAGCCCTGCGGAGTTTTCCTGTGGGAACGGCGAGTGCCGGGCACTGGAGTCCGTGTGTGACGGCTGGCACGACTGCCCCGATGGCACTGACGAGCTCAACTGCACCGGGGTGTCCTACCCGGCCTTCGGTGCGTGCCACCCCGGCTGCCCCACACAGCTGGCCCGGGGCTGGCACAGCTGACACAGTCACATGTGAATGCCCTCTCCCTTTGGCAGGGTCTGTCTGCGAGCCCGTGGAAGTGGAGATGTGCCTGGGACTGGGCTACAACGCCACCTCCTTCCCCAACATCTGGCTGGCCATCCCGGACCAGGAGGGAGCCGCCGAGGTGCTGCAGGACTACCAGGTGAGCTGCCCGGGCTGCCCGTGGGGCTGCCCTCGCCCATCCCCGCCGGGCTCACGACGCTGTCCCTGTGTCCCGCAGACGCTGATGGAGCTGGCGTGCTACCAGCACCTCCGCCTGCTCATCTGCAGCCTCTTCGTGCCCAAGTGCACCCCGGACGGGGGGGTGCTGCAGCCCTGCCGGGCCGTGTGCCTGGCAGCGGAGCTGCGCTGCCGGCAGTCCCTTGGCCTCCTCGGCATCCTCTGGCCCATCAACTGCAACATCCTGCCCGACTCCAGCGATCCCATAGAGTGCTTCCAGCCCTGAGCCGGCCAGAGGAGAGCACCAGGGGCTGAAGCCACCCTCCCCACCCCAAATGTCCCACCTGTGCTCTTCCTGTTTTAAATCCCCAGCTGCTGGGGAGGCCCCTCACTTGCCCTGGGGTCAGCCCCTCTGCCCGGTGCTTGGCTCGGTGCCTGGGTGCCACGGGCTTGCCCACAGCTCCAAATCCCCAGAGAGCAGGTGACACATCCCACAGGGAAAGGCTTGTGCTGGGGGCACCAGGGAAAGGGCTGATGCTCCCTGAACGGAGTGAGGCTGGGCAGAGGTGAGCCAGGCTGCAGGCACAGGAGCTGCCCATGTCCCACAGCCCCAGAGCCAGCAGAATAAACAGCGTGAGCAGCTGACAAACCCAGTGGAGCAGGAGACTCATTTGAGGTCTGTGTGTGGGTGCTGCTGGATCCTAGGAGAAACTGAGGCACGGGCCGAGGGAGGGAAGCCAGGAATGGGGTGAGGGATCTGAGGGATGGAGGGGCACAGAGGAGAGGGGAGAACGGGCAGCTGGCTGTGCCCTCACTGGACTGGGGGCTTGCAGGGTCCCAGGGAGATGGATGGGTCTGAGGGGTCCAGTTGGTGGCCCCATGGTGCAGGAAAGGGATCCTGCCCCACCAAGAGCTGTGGCCCTGCTGGCTGAGCTGGCTGTGCTGGCTGAGCTGGCTGGAGGCCACCGTGGTGGCCACAGGCCTGGCAACACCCATGGCCACAAACCAGCATCCATCTGGCCAAAAACAACAATCCTTTCACACCTTGGGAGAGAGGAGACAGGCGGCTCTCTGTCATCACTCAGCCTGGCCCCGGGCACTCCGGTCTGGACGGAACATTTGGCAATGTCACCTGCTCCACCTCAGGCTCTGGCGTGGGGAGGAGGGATCCAGCAGTGCCATCGTGTTTCCCGCTGCCCTGAGCATGTGAGGAAGTCCCCAGCCTGGCTGGGGTCACTGGGAGCAGGACGCACTGGGGCCAGCACCGCTCTGCCCCTGCACCCAGCACGGCACTGCCCTCCCACCCAGCTCAAGGGTGTGAGCCCACCCAGCTCCTCCGCTCCCTGCACATCCCAGCTGCTGCCGGGCACGGGGACACCCCCAGCCGCAGGCCCGCCCCGCTGGCCAGCGTGTGACCGTGTCCTTTGGATGCACCCGACGCTGGAACAAGTTAAAGGCGAGCTGGGAGCGCCTCGACAGCTTTGCCGCGTGCTCGGCGGTCCCTGGGGCCGGCCCTGCCTCCTGGCACAGGCACAGCGCTGCTCTGCCTGCGCCTCCACCTGCCCTGCACGCTCAGCACAACGTGCTGGGACCCCCCAGACGGATCCTGCGGCTTCCCCTGGATGCTCCCAGGGCTGGCACTGCCAGGCTGGATGTGCTCTGCTGTCCCCTTTGCCTCAGCTTTGCTGCCAGTCAGGTCACACACACTCCCTGAGAGCTCCCTCTTCTTTCTGCTACTCCATCTCTCTCTGCCTTGCTGGATTTCCCTCCCTCAGCCTTTATCTTGTTTCCTTTGCCTCTGCTGCCTGTTTTCCCTGTTTTCCTCCCCTCCATCCTGCTGCTGGGGTGCCCAGCCGTGTCCAGCTGAGGCCGTTCACAGCCTGTGCCTCCTCTCTCTCGGCCAGGCCGTTTGCAGCGCTCTCCCTTCCCCCTGCTTACAGCACTTCCGACATCATGGGATTATTTTTCTTTTTCCCCTTGTCTTGTAGCTTTTGGCTCCCAAGGCCCTTGATTTCCTTTGGAGTTTGGGAGGAGAGACGTGGGGAGGAGGGGGGGTGGAGAGGCTGCCTCTCTTAGGGCCTTCGTCAGAGCGAAGTGGCCAGGAAGAGCCTCAGCCCTTCCAGCCCGGAGAGCAGCGCGGTGCCGCGACGGGAACCGCGGGATCACCGTGAGTGGGGATACCCAGCCGGGGGAGCCGGGACTCCCTGCCTTCCTGGCTCCGGCGCCTGGGCGGAGGAGAGACACTTTTCTCCTCCTTTTCCTCTTTGTTGCCGTGGTGGAGGGGGGGGAAGAGAGCAGCTTTTCTGGGTCAGGGCCACGGGGAGGGGGCCAGCGCTGGCCCTGGGGCTCAGCCCTCGTTGCGCTGCTGTGGGAAGGGCTGGGGGCAGCCCGGGCAGGGGGGTGGTCCCGACAGCGGGGTGGTCCGGCACGGCCGGGGATGCTGCAGCCGCCGGGAGCCGGCCGGGGGTGGAGCGGAGCCGCCGGCAGCCGGGATGCTGCCAAGGGCAGGGCCACAGCTTTCCCCGAGCTGCCGAACCACCACACACCCCCAGGGGCAACAACCCCACCCCGGGCTGGGTCACAGCTCGGCAGCTGACATCCCTAAATCCCCCTGTGGGGCACGGTGGGGCAGTGCCCACCCCAAAGAGCCTCAGAGACACACACAGCGCCACTGCCGCAGCCCCTAGCCCTGCACCCACGCCCCACACACATCCTGAGCTGTCCCGGGGCTGCAGGGTGATGGGATGGCCCCCGGGCCGTGGGGATGCTGTGGCAGGTGCAGACAGCACTGGGGCCTCGCTGAGGGGAGCAGCCCAAAAGGGAAAAGAAGAGGGGAATGTCCCCTGCTGACCCTGTCCCCTGCTGATCCCCGGCACTCCCTGCCAGGCACTCCACACTTCCCTGCAGTCCCCAGAGCTGTGATCCTTCTCTGCCCCTTCCAGGATAAGATGAAGCACCTCTTCCTCCTCTTCCTCCTCGGGCTCATCACCAGCTCCTTGCAGATCGAAGACAACAAGATCCCTGGGCTGTGCTCGGGGCAGCCAGGCATCCCGGGCACCCCGGGCATGCACGGGAACCAGGGTTTGCCAGGCAGAGATGGACGAGATGGCCGTGACGGGGCCATGGGGATGCCGGGGGAGAAGGGCGAGATGGGCCCTCCTGGTAAGAAAGGAGAGATCCCAGCTGGGGAGGGGATCTGCCATTCCCTGCTTGTGGGAAACACCCTCATGCCAGGGGGTGGGTTCTGCACGCTGGCACAAATTCCCAAACTGAGAGTGAATCCTGCAGAAGTGCCCCTGCCATGCCGCCACCACTCCTTTGGCCCTGCCTGTGGTGGCCCTGTGTCCCTGTAAACGGCAGCAGCTCCCTGTCACTGGTGAAGCTGCATTTGTCCCCAGCCCTAATGCCACCCCTGTCCTCCAGCCCTGCTTTAGGAGAGACCACCAGGAACAGCATTGAATCATCCCTGCCCTGGCTCTCCCAGCCTGGGAGTGTCTCTCCAATGCTCTGTTGATGCTGTGCTGAATTATCTCATGCACCCACTTGTGCTGCTTCCCCATGCAGTGCCCTGGCTGTGGCAGGGAATCCCTGGTGGGATTGGGACTGGACAGCTGGGGTGGAGGAGCTGTGTTGGCGACTTAGAGTTAACCCTGTCCCCTCCTGCCCACCCCAGGAGTGCCCGGTCCCCGCGGGGAGATGGGCAGCCCCGGCGTGGACGGGCTGCACGGCGAGAAGGGGGCTCAGGGCGAGTGTGCCGTGGCCCCTCGCTCAGCCTTCAGCGCCAAGCGCTCCGAGTCCCGCAGCCCTCCCCTGGCTGACCAGCCCATCCTCTTCGACGTGGTGCTCATCAACGAGCAGGGCCACTACGACCCCGCCACGGGCAAGTTCACCTGCGAGGTGCCTGGCCTGTACTACTTCGCCGTGCACGCCACCGTGTACCGCACCAGCCTGCAGTTCGACATCATGAAGAACGGCCACTCCATCGCCTCCTTCTTCCAGTACTACGGCAACTGGCCCAAGCCCACCTCGCTCTCGGGGGGCACCCTGGTCCGCCTGGAGCCCGAGGACGAGGTGTGGGTGCAGGTGGGCGTGGGGGACTACATCGGCTTCTACGCCAGCGTCAAGACGGACAGCACCTTCACCGGCTTCCTCGTCTACTCCTACTGGCAAAACTCGGCCGTGTTCGCCTGAGCCCGCTCTCGGCTGCGGGTGGGGTCGATGTCCCCCTTCCCAGCCACCAGCGTGGTGGCACCGGGGGCAGCGGGACCCCTGCCCTGCTCAGGGCAGAGAATGTCCCCTCTGCCACCGCGGCGGTGGCGGGGAGCACCCCTGGAGCAGCGCTATGTAAGAGCTCGCTGTTATTTGGGGTGCCCACCGCAGGGCGCGGTCCCTGCTGCTCCCCAGGGCAGGGCGAGCCGGGCTGCGGGGCCGGGAGCGCGTCCCGCGGGTCCTGTCCCATCGCTACCCCCAATAAAGGGCTGCTCAGCCCCGCGTGTGCCGCCTGCCTGTGCGCCCCTGCCCGTGCCCTGCGACCCTCGGGAGCCCCGACGGCGGAGGGGGCAGCGCTGCCCTTCCTGGGGGGGACACCGGGCCGGGGCCACCGCGTCGGGATGTCCCCGCAAGGCCAGCGGGAGCCGCTAGATGGTGGCATCGGCGTCCTTGAGCCATGAGAGCAGCGCTGCGACAGCCCCCGGCACCTCCCCAAGGCTCGGGAGCGGGGAGCGCGGCCGGAGCACTCCCGGTGTCCCCCCGAGAACTGATTGTCGCCGGATGGGAGGGTCCCGGTGCTGCCAGGGCCACCGCGGGGGGAGCGGAGTGCCAGGGGCGAGCAGAGTCACCGGTCCGGGGGTGGCCCGTGGGTCCCCGAACGGGGCTTGCGGAGCCCCCCGTGCCCGCCCCAGTGTGAGCGCGCTGACCCGCGGCTGGGAAAGGGCTCTATTTTTAGCTGGGGAATGAAGAGCTTCCTCATTCCTTGCCCAAAATAGGTCCCTGCGGGGACCGGCCGGGGAGGGGGTCTTGGCCAGCGGCCGAACCCCTTTAATGGGCTTGGGACGCTGCCCTGCCCGGCTGTCGGTGCCAGCTGGGACCGGCGCTTCTCCCGGCCGTGCCAGCGGGACCCTGCAGCGCTCACCAGCCCAGGACCCCTGACACAGCCGGACAGCCACCCCTCCCCTGCCCTGGGTCCCCTGCTGCCCCCCATCCCTGCTGGATAGACCCCCATCGGGATGGGCTGTGCCCATGGGGATGAGCAAACCCCGTGTCCCTGCTCACCCGGGAGCTGCGGCAGCCGTGGGGACACCTGGGTGCCCCTGGACAGGGCCAGTGCCACCATCGAGGGGAGCCCCCACTCCGGGACCGAGGACCATGGGCACATCAAGAAACCTGTGTGGGGTGGGATGGGGGGGAATGCACAGCCCAGGAGTGCCACCCGTGGGGACCTCTGGGGGTGCTGGGAACAGGGGTGACACGTTTGGGGTGTCCCTTTGGGGTGCACAGGGGCTCTGCTGGAGCCACTCTGCCGGCCCCTCACCCAGCGCGGGGTTGGGTTGCAGCGGAAGCCTCTGTTTGGGTTGGAAATGGCCTTTTCCGTAAGCGGAGCTGCTCAGGGGGCAAACAGCGCCGCGGAGCAGATCGATGGCTGTGCCGGGAGGAGGAGAGGGAATTTTCTGGGCGAGGTGTGTGGGGGCTGGGAGCATTCCCTGGTCCCTGTCACGGTGTGGGGGGTCAGCAGAGGCAGCCACAGCGCTTGGCACAGCAGTTTTGGGGCTCTGCTTCCTTTGGGATGCTCCTGGTTGTGTGGATACTTTGTCTGGGATCAGGGGGAGTCCTGTGAGAACGTGGGGGTGCCTGCAGCTGCCTTGGGAGGACGAGAAAGAGTGTAAGGAAAGGATAAGGAAAGGGGAAGAAGAACCACAGGAGACTCTGGCAAGTTTTTAGCAAGCTCCAGCTGCTTTTGAGGAGCTCTGCCAGCTTCCCCGTGAGGAAGGAGAGCTTGGAGACCCCGTCCCAGGCGAGCCCAGGTTAGGGAGGACAAGAGAGAAGCCTGTGTAAGAGCCAGGCTGAGCCCACAGGTGCCGGAGTACAGCTGACAGAGGCAGCAGCTGGCTTGTTCTGTTGTTTCTTTTGAGGTTTTTGTGGTTGGATTGTGGAGTTTTTAGAAACAAAAATAAATGTCAGCGCCTCTTTTCAGAGCAGCACTCGTGTCCTTGGCACTCCAGGGACACCTGAGGAGGTCAGCAGGCACCAGAGAGGGCATCAAAGAGATCAGCTGGGTCATGTCGGAGAGCCTGCAGCTGCACAGTGCTCAGGGTGTCAGAGCGTGGAAATGCCCCCAGCGGTGAGGGGTGTCCTGGTGACTCCTGGCAGCAGCAGGATGGCTCCTGCTCCACCCGAAGGTTTGGTTATGGCCAAGGCTCAGAGCCTTCATCACCGATGATGTGCAGGGAGCACTCCCAGACATCTTCAGGACTGCTGACCTGGTAAGGAGACCTTTAACCTGGGCATGGCAGGGGAGGGGACAGTCCTTGCTCAGGCACAAGCCCGGATTTTAGGAGAGCAGACACTGGCTCCTTCAGGGATCTCCCTGGGAGAATCCCATGGCCTGGAGAGGTGTCCAAGAGGATGAAGGGTCAGTTCCTCCAAACCCAAGTCCATCCCAACGAGCAGGAAGGGGACGGGGCAGCTTCTGTGTGCTGATCCAGCCCTGGCACGGGCTGCTCCATGGAGATATCGGGACCCCCACTGTCCCCAGAACTGTGCAAGCTGCTCCAGGCTGGGTGACCTCGCTGTCCCCACCAGCCTCAGCCCCGCCGTGTCCCAGGATCGCTGCCGTGTCCAAGGAGCTGATGAGGCTGCCGGGTCACTAATGAGAGCCAGGCTGGCGCCGGGAGCAGCCCAAAGCCCCCCCGTGGCTCCGCTGCCGATCCTCACCTGCTCCCTCCCTCCCGGCCGGGTATCACTCCCCGCTCCTGCTGCGCCACATCTGCGCTCCCGCCTGTCCCGCCCGCTCCCTGCTGGCAGGCGGACCGTGCCTCTTGTCCCCAGGCTGCGACGAGCCGCTCATTAGGGCGGGGGAGCTGCAGCTGGGCTGACAAAGGGATTTTCCCAGCGCCCGGGGGCTCCTGCTTTGAGCGGGCTCCTAAACGGGGGTCGCCCGGCAGCATCACGCTCCTCTCTCCTTGGGGAAGGGTCGCGGCGCTTTGATGAGCTGCGAGCAGCCGGCTCGGCTCATGTGGGAGGCTCCCAAGCACGTTCTGGGGCACGGAATGCCCCGAGGACTCCGGATTTCGTGTCCTGGAGAGGTCTGTGAGCGTTGCCGCTGCCCAGGCAGCGCAGCCCTGCACCAAAACCCAAAGTGCCGGAGCGGGCAGGTCCATTAGCGGAGACGTGGCTGCATTTTCATCCTGCATTTGCCGGCTGCTTGAGCAGAGATCGAGCCAAGTGTGTGCAGCACGGCTCCCGGGGGAGGGCTGTGTCCTGCACATCCTGTCCTCTCTGGGAAAGCTCGGCCGCAGTGGCCTGAGGTGGCCGAACACCCTTCCCATCCCCGGCTGGGAGCATCCTGCCCGTGCAGACATTCCCGTGCTGATCCCACCCTCCTGCCCCCTCTGCAGCCTCCCCAGGTGCCCGGCCAGCCTCGGGTCACACCCTGGGAGCAAGAGAAATGCCCACAGGGCTGCCAGGACCGTGCCCTCCTCCCTGTGCCTGAGCAGGTATCCGCCTCTTCCTGGCCTCCCAGCAGCTCCCCTCTCCCCTCTCCTGGTTTCCATCCTGACTAAAATCAGCCACTCTGCTCTCATGGCCCTGCCAAGGCAGGGAAAGCCAGGATTCCTGGAGTCTCTGCCCATCAGGGTCTTGAGATATTTTTCCAAACAATTTACAAGGATGCTGGGGAAGCAGAGAGTGCTTAAAAGCACAAAGCAACCTGCCAGGAGCTAAAATCCGAGCCAGGGAGCAGCTCTCTGTGCAGGACACGAAATCTGCTCACCAGCAACCCTGGGCCTGCCACAGCCTTTCTGCGAGGCAAGACCCAGCCCTGCACTGCCTCCATCCCAGAGAGCCTGGCACAGGACACTGAGGCATCAGACACAGGCAGGAACAGGAATTAACATGTCCCAGCATGTTCCTGCCAGCCTGGAATGTGCTGGGAAACCCCAGCCCCTCCTTCCTGTCCCCTGGTGTGGCATATCCACACCATCTTCTCTCCCCGTAGGTTGGCAGAGCAGGAATTGGGGGCTGCCAGCTCTGAAAAGCCCACCCGGAGTGGGTTTTGGGTGTAAATTCATCTCCTGGGTGCTGGATTTTCCCTGTGCAGCAGGAATCCCACAGCACTGCTTTTCTGAGCTTGCAGGTGGTGCTGACCCTTTGTGGGGAGTGATGGGCTTGCCTGGAGTGCAGGGATGGATAGAGGAGACACAAACACACGTTTTCCCCCACAAAAAACCTTCCCAAGCACGAGGCAGCACCCAGCTCTTGGTAAAGGAGATTTTAATCTGCTCAGTATCTAGTCCATAGTGCAAAGAGTTAAACTTAAGGCAAAGCCTTCTCTTATAAACAGCAAACGGGCCCTAAACAAACAAGCGTGACTGCTATAACAATAATAATAATAAAAAAAAAAGGGGGTTGAGGGAACAAACTGCAGTTTTGGGGAGGTGTCCTTTCCACCCCATCCCCTGATCCATGAGCTGGTCCCGAGGGAATGCTGCTGCCTGAGGCCAGAGGCAGGGCCACAATCCCACTCCCCAGTGACTCCAGGTGCAGCTCCCTGACTCCTCTGGAAGCGCCTGGGCCAAGCCAGAGCCTGGGGGGCACAGCGGGGTCACACTCACTGCTCTCCTGAGGGTTTGGCTGCTCCCAAGTGTTGGTGGCTGGAGAGAGCCAACATTAACGAGGGAGGCGTGTGGGGAGGCACAGGGACGAGGGGTTGAGCAATGGGGAGCTCCGCATCTCTTTGAAGTGAGGAGGAAGCAGCTGACAGCCCTTCTCACATCCATCAGTGCTCAAGGAGCCTGGCTTGGCCCCGGGAATCCTTCCAGCTCCCAGGAAATGTGGGAGCAACCAGCCCTGGAAGTGCCTTTCCGAGCAGAGCCACTCAACAAGAAGACAATTCCTGAGCTACAGCTCAGCTTTACTGCTCAGAGGCATCTCCCAGCACGGCCTGGCCTCTCCGCTGCCTCTGTTTTGGCTTAAATTGCTAATCAAGAAGGAAAAGTGAAGGAAAACCATGCCAGCCGCCCTCAGGCTCTTGGCTTTCAGTCCAGGAGTCAAAACTCTCTCCGGTCTGGCTCCAGCCAAAATTGGCTGTGGCGTGTGGCTGACCTCAGGCAAGCAGCTGGAAAATGGAAAGCTTTTGAGTGCAAGGCCCTCTTGCAGCCCAGCAATTTTTTGGAATGGTTGCCCAAGCTGGGATGAGCCACCTCAGGCCTCCCCCAGCCAGGATGGGACTCCCTTGTTAGACTTCAGGGGACACTTTTGAATAAAAGTAGCTACACTGGTGACAGACAAGACAAAACAACAGTACAGCCCTGCTCTCATCCCAGATATCCGTGGTCCTGGTACTGCTCCACGCACACGACTGCAGATCCACGGCATGGATGTGCAGAAACTGTGCCTGGAGCTGGAATGTCTGTGAGCTCCCAGGAGCTCCGGGGTGCTCCCTCTCCTCCCAGAGCGTTCCTGCCTCAAGCCAGCCCAGCCTGGGAAGGAGCCAGCAAGCTCTGGGGTGACCCTCCCTGTCCCACGGCTCTCTGAGCCTGCAAAGGGGTGGTTTTTGGAGAGGACTCTCCAGCCTTGGCTCAGAGCTGGGCTGCTGCTGCTGCCAGGACTGGGAGCACGGGCTGGGTGGCCACCCCTCGTGTTCCCCAGCCCTGCAGAAGGGGTGACCCCCCCAGGCTCCCCGTGCAGGTGCCCTGCTGTGAGCTCGCTGGGCTTGCATAGGTGATGCATGGAAGCAGCGGCGACGCTGAGCTCTGCAGGGAGCCCCAGTTCATCTCAGCTCCACGCTGTCCTGGCAAGGGATATCCCTCAGAAAGCAAAGCCACTGGGCTGGTGAAGTGCCCCAGAAACGCTGCTCTCTAGCTGAGAGGCAGGCTCAGCAAACACTAAAAAACTCGAGTGTGCTCCTTGCAAACAGGGCACTCTTCCCTTTTCCCAGGGAGCTCCTCCACTTGATGACGGAAGGAGGAAACAGAGGCCTGGATGCAGCCTGCCAGGTGTTTTTCTAGTGAGACCTTGGGAAAAAAAAACCTCCCTTGCTTTCCACCAGACCCTGTGACTCGCAGGAGGGCACAGCCTTTAACCTTTCTTCCCATCAGCTTTGGCTAGGAGGAACCAGAGCATTTTTCTGCGCTCTGCTTTGGATCTCAGGCTGCAGGCTCGATGCAACAGGCCCTGAAACAGCGAAAGTTGTCAAAAAAACCAACAGGTAACTCTTCCAGCCTGCTGCAGAGATCAGTATTGTGCTTGCTAGCAAGAGCTACAACCTATTTACGCAGCAGGTGTGGCCAGCAGACACCCCACAGTGTTCTGCCCTTCCAGCACCATCCGCAGTTCTTTGGAAGCTGCTCGGGGCAGCCCTGGGAAGCGCAGACAGGGGTGCCCTTGACCTCCTGGGAAAACAGCCCAAGCCCCCATGGGCTCACAGGTACACGTTGAGGGTCTGCAGGATCATCTGGCGGCACAGGGGGCAGTTGCGCTGGTAGATGTCCTGCTGCAGGAGCACCTCTGTGCACTCCTGGCACAGGCACAGGTGCCGGCAGGGCAGCAGCAGGACCGTCTTGGTCTGGTCCTGGCAGATGACACATTTCTTACGCTCCTCTTGTTCTTTCAGCAGCGCCCAGGGGTCGTTGTCGGGGGTTCCCTCGGCATTCCCGGATGTCGAGTTCAGCTGCTGTTTCCTTGGAGCTTTCCACCAGGACGTGCCCGGTTCCTCCCTGGCTGGCTGGGGACGCTGTCCTGCCCCAGCCCGGTTCAGAGCAGGCCGTGGCTGCGGCCCCTGCCCCGCGTCCAGCTGCTCCGGGGCTCTGGGGCCAGGCACGGCCCGTCGCTGGTCGCTGCCCTGGTTCACCATCCTGCCTCCCCGGCTCCAGTTGGTCACCTGCAGGCTCCAGTCGGTCACCTGCAGGATCCAGTCCACCAGCCTGCGCCAGGGCTGGGAGGTCATGGCCACGCCCAGGGTCAGCACGGCCACCTGGTAGAGCCGCCACACATCGCGCTGCAGGCGGCGGAAGGAGGGCAGCGTGTGGAAGTAGCCCAGCAGGTATCCCGTCAGCGTCCACAGCAGCCCGGGGTTGAGCACGAAGGCGCTGACCACGATGATGAGCAGGAGCAAGCCCAGGCCGTAAACGTTGACGAAGAAGATGCTGATGAACAGGTCGGTGGTGGAGCAGAGCAGCTCAAAGGCCATCTGGCAGGGCGACCACAGCAGGATGGACACGGCGATGGCACCGCTGGACACGTGCGCCAGGAACGCGGCCACCAGGTCCGCGACCCTAAGGACGGGCCCGGCCAGCGAGTCCCAGAGGGCGGCGAGCAGCGTGAAGAGGTTCTGGGTGCCGATGAGACACACGTTGACCAGGCTGTTGACCAGGTACATCAGCAGGCTGGTGCCGATGGCCAGCGCCTCGCACAGCTGCCGGCCCAGCGCCTGCCCGCAGCCCAGCACGGCGCCCAGCCCGCGCTGCACCAGCTCCCGGCCCCGCAGCGCCAGGTGCGACACCAGGTGCCCGACCGCCCGCATCCCCTCCATGGCCCCGCAGCAGCCGCGCACCAGCACCAGCGCATCCCAGCACGCCACCACCGCGGCGGCCGCGGCCGCGGGCAGGCTGGAGGCCGCGGCCAGCAGCCACAGCAGCGCGGACACCAGCGAGGACACCAGGAAGAAGTTGAGGTCGAGCACCAGCAGCAGCAGGTCGAGCAGCAGGCGCAGCCCGCGGAGCAGCGCGAACAGCACGTCCATGGTCCCCGCGGGGCCCGTACGGCGGCTCAGCCGCGGGGCCCCTCCGCGCTGGGCGCAGCCATCTTGGCACCCGCCGCCGTGCGGCGCGGGGCCAATCAGCGCCGGGGGCTCCTCCCGAGCTCGCTTCCCATTGGTCGGTTCGCAGGATGCGGAGGGGGGCGTGGCTTCCAGCGGCGGCGCGAGCCTGGCCACGCCCCCCGTGCTCGTTTAAAGGGCCCGTTATCCGGGGCCGCTCCGCTTCCCTACTCGCCACGTCGCTTTTCGGGGTTTTTTAATTGCGGAATGGAGAATATCCAGGTAATTACCCATCTCTTTGTGCAAGTGGACGTGCCTCATGGTGCAGGGACACCTTCCACTATCCCGGGCTGCTCCAAGCCCCGCCCAACCTGGCCTTGGGCACTGCCGGGGATGGGGCAGCCACAGCTTGTCACAGCCTGACCTGTGCCAGGGCCTCACACCCTCCCAGGGAACAATTCCTTCCCAATAGCCCATCCAGCTCTGCCCCCTGTTAGTGGAAGCCGTTCCCTATGTCCTGTCACTCCCGGAGGAGGGCACAGGGATGCTCAGGGGATGCAGCAGCTCTGCTCTGGAGCCAGGCTGGGAGAACTGGGGGTGTCCAGCTTGGAGAAGGAGCAGGAGACCTTGGAGCCCCTTCCAGTACCTAAAGTGGCTCTAGGAAAGCTGGAGAGGGACTTTGTAAGGGCATGCAGTGATGGGATGGGGTTCAAGGGCTGGGACACAGCAGGCACAGTGCACAGGACAGAGAGGGTTTGATATCGGTCCCCTCATCCTGGTTCCAAAAGCACAGCCCCCCTACCCTGGTTCCAAACGGTGCAGGAACCACCCAACAACTTCAGCTTCCATGCGTTTGATGAGTGTGTGCCAGGCTCAGCCCTGGCACAGGGAAGGTGTGCACTTGCCAGCGGGATCCCCTGGGCCCGTTTGGGACAGGGTCAGCCCAGGGTCACCCGGCCGAGCAGTTTCCTGCAGGAGGTTTGAAAATAAAGCCATGGCCATGGCTCGGACCAAGGTTACAGTCCTGGAGCAGGTCCTGCCCTCCCTGCTGGCTCCCAGCCAGGGCGTGGGGCTGTCAAAGCCTCCGGCCTTCACTCCGGCCGTACCCCAGGGGATGGTCCAGCCCTGCCGCCTTGACGGTGATGACAAGTTCAGGAAAATCCAGCCCTGAAGCCCAAGGCTTTTTAAGGAAGGAGAGGGCGAGCGCGGTGGCTGCTGACCCATGGGAAAGCCATGTGCAGCCCGGGAGGCTCCGGCCAGCGCGGGGCCAGGGAGGGAAGCGCCACACCCCGGGCAGCGAGGCAGGAGCCCCAAAGGGAGCTGGGGTCACCTTCCTGCAGCTGTGTCCCCGTAACACCCTGAGCGGGGCAGGAGCCGGGGCGGCAGAGCCGTGTCTGTCTGTCTGTCTGTCCCTGCCTGGCTCTGTCCCGCTGTCTGTCCCCCGCCAGCGCTGTGGCTCCGTGGCAGCGAGCGCCTGCATCCCCGGGGAGCGCACGCCAGTGACGGAGGCAGGATGCTTTCAGCATTTATGGTAATGTTTGGATTTCTCATTGCTCCACCAAACAGGAGAAGGGAAAAGAGAGCCGAGCCAAGGGCTGGGCGTGCTCCGCTCATTCCCTGCCTCCGGCTGTGCACCTGCCTCACCCTCCCTGCTCCTGGCACCTGCCCAGCCCCTGCCATGCCCGGAGCACCCCCGTGAGCTCTCCGCTGCCGGCCCGGGGGTGCAGGGGCCGCGGCGTTCAGAGCTCGTGGCTCCTTAGCAGGGCTTCTCCGTGCTCTGGGGGATGGAGGGGAGCTGTGCCCGCTCTCATTCCAGTAGGATGTCCAGCTCCAGGGTGTCCAGACCTGCGGGAGAGAGGCACAGTGCTCAGGGACCCCAGCACGGGGCAAAGGCTGGGAACACCCGGTGGCAGTTCAGGCTGGGACAGTGATTTGGCTGGGGCTGTGGATGGGAACCCTTCCTGGGGCTCCACGGGGGCACGGAGGTCCCTGCCAAGGTTGCTGGCAGCTGGGCTGTGGGTGGGACACCTCCTTGCAAGGACAGTCCCCCCAGCTGTTGGTGCAGTTGCTGGAGTGTGGGAATGATGTCCCTGCACTCCCAGCTGTGCCCCGGGCAGCTGCTGGCAGCAGGACAGGGTGTACCCCGCCTGTGAGCCCCCTCCCCTCACCAGCCTCACTGGGCACAGGGCACACAGAGCCCTGCTGCTGCCTGGGACCACCAGAGCCCATCCTGAGAGCGCAGAACCTGGCCAGTGTGTGAGTCCTGCAGCCCTGCCCTGCCCGGAGCCCCAGGGCTGTGCGGCACCGACTGCACTGGCACCGAGCCTGACCACAACGGGGCTGCTGCATCACGGCTCCTCCGAGCTGCCTTCCCGCTGCTGAGCTCACCCTGCCTTCCAGAAAAACAGCAGCCGGAGCACGCCGGCTCCAGCGCTGCCTCAGCCCTGGCAGATGCTGAGTGCTTCTGGATTTATCTGGAAGCAGAGGGAGACAGGGAGCAGCTCCAGGGCTGGGTGTCCCTGTGCTTGAGGGACTCTGGAGCACAGCGTGCCTGGGGAGCTTGGAGCATGCACGGAGCCTCCCTCACTCCATGGATGCATCCTGAGGGAATTTCTGGCGTGTGGGTCCTGCTGGCACCACTCCAGTGTGCTCCCAGCTGCCTGAGCAGCGGGGACCATCCCCAGGGTGCCCTCCATGGCCGTGTGGCAGTCCCAACAGCCAGGACAAGGTGGCCAGCATGGTCCTGGGGGTCACTGCCAGCAGCCTTACCTCGGGTGCCCCCAGGACACCCCTGCCTAGCGCTGGGCAGCCGCAGCCGGGCGCCTGCAGCCCCGTGCTTGCCGCCCAGGCGGGAACAATGACTCATTGCACCGCATCCGCTCCGGAAAACCCCCCGGCCCCACTCGGGCTCGGCTCCAGGATGCTGTGGCTCACTCTTCCTCTGGCCTTGGAGGGGCAGGTGATGGAGCTCCCCAAGGCACGTACCCCAAGGCTGCTGGGGAGAGCCCACAGGAAGGATCAGGAGCTGCAGGGAGCCCAGCCCTGTGTCACCAGCAGCTGGAACCTTCCTTGCCTTTGCTCAGCCCGCAGCCCTGCGCAAGAGCAGGAGCACGAGGGCTGCTCGCCGTCTTTCTGGAGGGCTCTGTGTCTCCCCACGATGGGAGCTGGGATATCTATCTCCTCCTGGAGCCTGGCCAGACAGCCCTGGGAAAAGCAAGTCCTCTTCCATGGGAAAGTCCTGAAAGAAGAAATTCCTCTTCATTCAGGCCAGCCCCACCGTTCCCCTGGGCCCTGGGGCTCCATTGTGTCCCCAGCGCTGTGGCGATGTGACACCGGGACTGTGCCCTGCATGCTGCCTTATCCCAGTCAGCCGTCTCCCCTCTCCAGAGGGATCCCCTGCAAGAGGGGCTCCCCAAAGCTGGGCCTGCCCGGGGCTAATCTCTCATTAGGCTTTCTCACTAATGATCCTAATGAGGCGTCCTGGGGGAGCCCCAGGCCCTGCAGACAAGGCCGGGAGGAAGAGATCCCTGCAGGCAAGCCCAGCGAGTGATGCTGTGTCCCCATCCTGGCTTCTCCTCCCTTCCTTGGCAGCAGGGAGCCGGAAAAGCCGGGTGCAGGGAGCACAGGGCAGGGCCATTCCTCCTGGGGAGCTGTGGCGTTGGCGGGTGCTGGATCAGCACGGCCGGGACCCCTCACTGTCCCCCGGGCAGCCCACGCCGGACCCCATGGCCGGACCCATCATCTGCCCCATTGTGTGGGCGAGTGCCCGGCCCTGTCCCGGCTGGCGCCAGCACAATGGGGCCTTTTTCCGGCCGGCGCTGGGGGAGATGGGCTCGGAAGTGCTCCCAAGGAAAAGGCCGGGTTATAAATAGCTCCTGGCTTCCCCTGGCCGCCCCAGCAGTGCCCATCCCCAAATCCTGCCCCTTGCTCCTGGGCTGGGAGAGGAGCCTGGGACAGGGACGTGACCAGCCCAGCTGGACGTGTGCGAGGCAGGGCAGGACGTGGCTGTCACACCCTGTCCCTGGGCTGCACCTGCTGCGGGCATGGGGCTCCTGTACCCCCAGGATGCCGAGTGACAGGCCAGCCCTGGGCAGAGGGCTCCTTCTCCCTGTGCCTTGGCAGTGGCTCTCAGCTGGATAAGGTTCTCCCAGCCGTGCTCCAGCTGTCCTTGTCCATCCGCCCCGCATGCAGCTCCCGAGGCAGGGAAGGGCTGCACAGCTCCACATCCTTCCCTGCCACCCCTGGGCACCACAAACCAGTCCTGGAGCCTGGAGCTCCTGGGTCTGTCCTCTGATCAGCAGCACCGTCGCCAGGGCAGGATGCTGAGCTCTCTGCGTTGGGCTGGGTGACCCTTGCCAGCTCAGCTCCTTTTTGGGGCTTTGCCACTGCTCTGCATCCGCTGATCCCCACACAGCTGCTCCAGAGATCGCTCTCCTCCGTGACAGAAATCCAGATGTCACCTTCCTTTCCCCCCCCTACCTTCCTTCCCCCCTTCCGCTCCTGTTCTTCCTTCCTCCGCCCTCCCAGCTCCCGACTCCCGCTCCCGGCCCCTCCTGAACAAAGGCCCCGTAGCCATGGTTAATAATCCTCACAGAAAGGCCCCGCACAAGAGGAGAGGAAGGAGAGGGGGGACACAAAGGAGCCGCTGGGAGTCAAGCCGAGGAAGGGGGTTGGAAGGAGGCGTTTTCCTGAGCTGGAGGACATGAAGAGGGCTCCCAGAGGTGAACAGAGACGGGGCAGGGGTACCCCAAAGTGACCTCATGGCACCCAAGGAGCAGGGAGCCAGAGGCTGGACAGCCCAGGAGGGTTCCTGCACTCACCGCAGAGTGCAAAGCTTTGTGTGAGCCCCAGAGCATCCCAAAACGCAGCAGCAGGGGCTGGCAGAGGTGCCCTGGGATGAGGGAAGCAGTGGCAGGGGAGCAGCCGGCCGCTCCCGGGCGCTGTGGGAAGCTCGGCGCTGGCCCACATCCCGTCCCTTCCCCGGGGAGCGGGGCCCCTCTCGGCCCTGGCGGTGTTGTGTGAAGAGGTGCAGGCCTGGCGGACGCAGCCAGAGGTGTCTGCCCTGCACGGCTGCTCTCCAGAGACCTGCAGGGATCCAGGCCAGCCCCAGCCCATCAGCACCAGCACTGGTGGGGTTCTCTGGGGGCAGCTGTCACAGAGCACCCCAGGCACCCCCAGAGCCCACCCAGCTGCTCTGGGTCCCACGGGCTGGGGGCTGCAGGGCTTGGGGAAGGCACAGGGCCCCCCATCCCCACCTGGGACACACCAAGCCGCGTGTCAGGGCAGGCACAGGCACAGCCCACGCTGGGCCAGCTCCCTCTGGCAGCATCCCAAGGTCCCTGTATCAGCCAGGATCTCGCAGGGAGCACAGGAAGAGGTGGAAGGGGCTGCGGTGTGTGCTGGGATGCGCAGCCCCGGGCTGGCTCTGCGCTGGCCATCCCCTCCGGCTGCAGAGAGCCAGGCCCAGCGGGAGCCAGAGGAGGGAGGCAAATGCAATTACACACTTCCAGATCGTTCCTGCAACCTGCGATGCTCAGATAATGCCGGGAAATCAGCCCTGCCCTGGGCAGGGTCCTGTGGATCCCAGGTTTCCAGCAGCTGTGCCAGGGACTGGCAAAGCCCCATCGCTGCCAGGGGCAGAACTGCCTGCCTGGGCACAGCCTCGTCTGAGAGGTGGCAGGAGGGATGGAGGAGCTGGGGGGGCCCAGACACCAATATTCTCTCCACTGCCAGCGAGTGAGAGCTGCGGGAGCTGCTCTGAGCCTCAGGTGGAGCCAGGCCTCTGCTCCCCGCCTTTCCCACCCCAGCTGTGTGTGTGGGACCGCGACGCAGGAGCCTTGTGCACGGTTTGTGTGCATCGCTGTGAGCGGGGACTGGAGCCAAATCCATTAAGTGAGCACATAAACAAGCAGGCGTGAGATCAGGCAGCAGGGAGGGAAGATGAAGGTGGCCAGCCCGCCACGCTCCCCACGCAGAGTCCCCGAGCCCGCCGGGTGCCACACACAGCGCGGTGGGGCGATTTCATGCCATCTGTTCATGATCTTCTTCCCCAGAACCGTTCGTTCATCAGGGGATAAAACCACGAGTTTTCTTCAAAGTTAAGCAGGGTGAAGCCCGACCAGCTGGAGGCAGAGCCATGCAGCTAGAGCAGGAGCAGTCTGAGGGTGGCACACTCCTTGCAGCAGCGGCTGGCCAGCCTGTTTTCCCTGGGGAGTGGCATTGCCCTTTCCAACTGCTGGGAATTTTCTGCAGAGGTTTTCTTAGCAACGTTCTGCTTTATTTTTAACGCAGAATAAAAGTTAGCCCCAGAACAAAATGCACCAGGGGTGTGTCAGCTGAGTTCTCCTGCTTTGTTTGTTTGACTCTGGTGGATGCTTTCCCGTGGGCCTCCTTCCCTCTCGGGGTGGCATTTGCGGGGCTTAAACTGCGGTGTTTTGTGCCAGGTGGAACATCCCTTTCCCTGCTCCGGGGACAGCAGAGCCTGAGGCTCCTCCGCTGCTGCACCCTGCCCTTTGGAGGGCGGGGAGCAGTGGGAACATTGTCAGGGAGTCCCTGAGCCCTGGGCACCCACTCAGGGTATGGATTTCCCCACCACAGAGACGAAGCTCCTGCCACAAGATGTGAGAGCATCCCAAAACCGCGGCTGTAGGGCCGGAGAGCAGCTCCCGAGCATCCCGTGGATGACGGCACAGCTCCCTTGCACTTGCTCTTCCCAGCAAAGGGAGGAGGCCTCCCCTCCAGCGGCAGCGCAAGGGCTCGGAGCCTTATCGCTGCCCAGCATTGCCATTTTAAGCAACTGATCTCCTGGGGAAAAAACTTAATCATTTCCGATGAATCACTGAGTGTGTTTGGCTGGGAAAGTGTTGTGGGGGTGCTGGCCAGGCATGCGGAGGAGGAGGAGAAGGAGGAGGTGGAGGAGGAGGGCATGGGAAGGGCTGCTGCATGGCACCAGCCGGGGAGCAGGGCTGGGCCCGGGGGCCAGCTCCTCACCCGTGGGAGAGGTGCTTGGGGATTCCCAGGAGGAATTCTGTGGCTCAGGAGAACCCGCAGCCCAGCCCTGGAGTGGCTCAGGGACGGTCGGGGGGATGCAGCCCCTGCTGCCGGGGGACAGCTCACGCTGCAGGGAGAGCAAGTGGAGGAGAGAAAAGGATGTGCAAAAAGTTCAGAGCCTCTGGGGCGAGAGTGGAAAGAGGGCACTGTCACAGCTCCCGGGAGTCTGGGGCAGCCCCTGGGTTTGTCCACGCGTGGGACGAACCTGAATCGATGAGTTTCAGGAGTCCTGTGAATGGAGAAGCAAAACGGCTTTGAAGGGCAAGAAAACCCTCGTCTTCCCCACACAGCTCCTCTGGCTCTGCCTGCCCCGGGGGAAACTGAGGCACGGAGCCGGGCTGTGACAGGGCAGGGACGCTGGGCGTCCCGCGTGTTGGCTGAGAGCAACTCGCAGCACCTGGCGGGGTTTGTTGTGCTCCTCCCGGCTCTGCCGCGGGCTGCCGGAGGGGCCGGGCTGTGTTGGGCTGGGTGATTACCCCTGGATAATGGGAGCCTTGTGCAGCCCCCCCGCCCCCGGGCCGGCCCCCGGCCAGGCTGCTGCCCCGGCCACCGCAGGGAACGGCTCCTCCACAGCCGCCCCATTCAGCGACAGCTGCGCGGGGGCTCGGGCCCCGCCTCGGGGACAGCTCCCAGCGGGGCCGGGGGACACCGGGGCTCAGCGGGGTCTGGGGTGCCAACCCTGCAGAGCTTTGTGACCCGCCCGGGCCAGCACCTGGGGCACGGCCCTGCTCCTCCCCGCCGTCCAAACTGCCCGCAGGTGTGTCTCGGAGCCCAGGCAATGACCAAGGGTGTTTTCTCTCAGCTTTTTTGTGTCTGTCCTTGTTTGGAGTGGGTTCAAAGGTGACCCAGCAGCCGTGGCTGGGATTTAGGGCAGTGTGGGGCTGGGGTTGAGCAGGGCAGGAGGTCACTTGTGATTATCGCCGCTGCTACCTGCACATTGGACTCTCAGGGACCGTCCCCGCTGCCGGCATTCCCCAAACACTCTGAAAAACACATCCCACGCCTCTGCCCCGTTCTGCGGGTCTGTGAGTGATTGCAGCTCCAGCGCCCGGCTGTCTGCCTGGCTGAGCCCGTGCACGCCCGGACAGGCAGGAGCTGGCGGGGCTGCGAACCCCTCCGGCGCAGCTGGGAACGGGCGAGCGCGGCGGGGGCCGGGCTGGGGGCCGGGCTGGGGGCCGGGCTGGGGGCCGGCCCGAGCGCTGC
>VYZT01040755.1:63800-97248 GCA_013400735.1 Pomatostomus ruficeps
TATTTTTTTTTTAAAATATTTTGTGAAAAACTCAACTTTTTTTTTTTTTTTTTTTTCTTTAACACTGATATTTTACAAATTGGTATTTGTCATCCGTGAGAAAGAACAACAGTAACAGCAGCTCCTCCTCCACTGGGAATTTCAAACAGCAAAAGATTTCTAGGAGGAACTTTAAAAATAAATGTCCTTATTCCCCGCTAATCTTTAAAGCGGCACCTCGGGGAAGGTGCCCTGGGAGTTGCATTTTTTCTTGCTCAACTGTAAAAAAAAAAAAAAATCAAAAACCCAACAAACCGACTGAGCAAACCACGCTGACAGCAAGGAGCCTGCCTGGGAGGAGCTACAGTAATGTCACCATGTCCCCAGGCTGGGCAGGAGGTCACCGGCAGGGCCCTGAGCCCCCAGGGCAGCGCTGGGGCAAGGACAAGCACAAAAACAGGGAAAATTTGGGATTCCTGCTCGGCTCTGGTGGTGCTGGACACAGAAATCACCTGGATCCTGCTCGGGAGGGCACCTCCCGCTCCCCACGGCTCCTGTTCCTTCTGGGAGTGTTTCCTGCTCCTTCTGGGAGTGTTTCCTGCTCCTGGGAGTGCTTCCTGCTCCTTCTGGGCATAGCTGGAGGGCAAACCCAGCGTTTTTTACCCCAACCCACAATCCTGACTCGGCCCCGAGCTCCAGACGGGGAAGCTGCAGGGCTGAAATGCTACAGAACACAGAGTGTCAGCGCCCCGGGGACTCTGCCCCTCGCTCCTGCTCCTCCTTTCCCCCCTGCCAGAGCAGCTCTGTGCTCAGAGGTGTCTCTGCTGCTCCTCCAGCTCTGCTCGTTTCCCCACAGGATTCTCGCATCCAGCATCCCCTTCAGAAAGGCACTAGACGTTTGGGTTGTCTTTTCCTTTTTTTTTTTTAAAGTAGCATCAGAAAGTTAATTTTCTCAAGAATAAAGAAGGAGGAGGTGAAGGGAAAGAAGAGCAATCGATCTTGGGCTTAGAAAGAACAAGAAAAACCCACCGGGCAGTGCCTGGATGGACCCGGCAGAGCACAGCCACAAGACATGGCCAGGGCTCTGCTGCGCTCAGTGGAATCAGCAAATTCTTAACGTGTCTAAGGAAGAAAAGGCAAGACTTGAGTTTCTTAAATCAGTTTGAGACACAAACAAGTGCACAGAAAGGACACATGCAGAGAAATCAGCGATACATGCCACGAAGATTGCTCTCTCTAATCTCTAATACCCAGAACAACACCCACAGGAACATCGCTTGGCACAAAGACCCCAAAGACAGGCCTGGAAGGGCTCTGCCAAGCAGGATTCCGCTGGAATTTCAGCCAGCCTGCCGTGAGGGGCCTGCAGGGGACAGGGGGTCACCGGTGTGGTCACACACACTGCGCAGGACAGGAGTTAAGGCTCTGGAGCTGGCTGGACTCAGCTCTCGCTCAGCCACGGCACGAGTCACAGGGACACAGCGGGGTCACACAGCGGGACAGACACCGAGCGGCTCCGAACCGACACAGAGCCGAGGGGAGAGTGAAAAAGAGGGAATAAAACCCTGCTGAGAGGGTTTTCACCTGGATCTCCAGCACAAGGGACTGCTCAGGCTCCCTGGAGTGACAAAACCACCAGAGCTGTCCCCTGCTCCTGCCCCAGCAGCACCAGGGGCTCCCAATGCCCAGCACGTCCCACAGGGAGCAGGGCTGGCACCCCCGGCAGCTCTTCCTCCTCGAGTGCAGCAGGCACTGACCTTCCCCACAGCTCAGCACCTTCCCCGGGGCTGGGCTCAGCACCCTGCCCTGCCCACTGCCAGCCCCGACCCCAAAACAGCGAAGGGTGGCAGCCTCTGAGCGTGGCAGGAGAGCTCCTCACGCTTTCTCAGAGTTTTCTGCACTACAGAAAGGAAGGGAGCGAGGAGAGACAGCTCAGCCTGCCTGGGAGCCACTGCACCAACCCGTAAAGCTGCAGGTCTAGAGAGAAACCTCTCCTTTAATCAAAAACCAACTTTATGCTCTGCTGACACTCGTGAAGGCCCCTCTGCCATCTGGCCCAGCCTCTGAATTCCTCAGAAGGCCAAACTGCTCCCGAGTGCCAGAATCACTCCAGCAACACTCCACACTGCAGCCCTCGGCCTCTGCTGACCTCAGGGAGATGCAAATAATGCTGGACATGCTCCAGAGGCCACGAGCCTCTCAGGCTGTCAGGCTGTGATCTGCCTGTGCCTCCTGGATCGAAATCCTCTCCAGAGGAACCATCCGCTCCTCCTGCAGGAGCAGAGTTAAGTAGCTGAGTAGGCAAGTCAGGTTTTTCCAATAACAGCTGAGTTCTGACCTTTAAAGCCATGTGATCACTTCACAAATACAGAATTTTTTCCCCAAGTCTGGCTCAACACCAGACCTGGCAATACCTCAGAGAAATGGAAACGGGAAGGAGAGCCCCCATGTTGTTCAGACAGCCATGCAGAGAACTGCTGCACTTCCGTGACTGCAAAGCAGGTGAGAAACCAACAAACACATCAGCTGCATCTACCAATTCCACAAAACACCCTGGCACGACGACGGCTCCTGCAAAAGCTCTCCGGAGGAGGTGACGGAATGTGCGTGAAGGCCACGAGTCTGCAACAGCCACCATGCAATGAAGATAAATAAAACATCCTATTTACCAGGTGCAACATTCCTGGGGAGGAGCAATGGGAGGGCCCAGCGACGGCTGCTCCAGCCCAGCAGGGCCACAATCAGGTTTGAGCACTGAAGCACAAAATGCTCAAGGCGAAGAGAGAAGCAGCAGCCCCAGTTCTTTGCTCTTGCTCAAATTCTTTCTGCCCCTCTCCCACCGCTCAAAACCACGCCAAGCTCCTTCAGCTGCTGGAATCTGGTGCTGCCAATGCAAGAGCAAACTCACAGGAGAGAAATCCAACTCCCAGCACTGCCAGGATCACAATCCCTGACAGAAGCTCGTCCTGCCATCTCCAGGCAGCAAGGGAGGAATCAGAGGCAGTAACTGCTACTATTACAGGCAAGAGGGACACGCCACGGCCAACAGGAAGCAATCAAAACGATTCTCCCAAGGTCTCCTATAAATTCCCAGCAGAAAGTGACCTCCCAGCTGCTCCAAAAAGCCTGAGCCAGACACACAGCAGCGAACAGATCCAAACCGAGTACCATGAACCACAGGACACACCACACCGACCTCGAGACTTTGTTTCTCTGAGCATCCACTTAAAATTCACAGCACAAAACAACTCCCCCCAGCCTCCAGGGCATCGGCTCGGGGATCCCTTGTCACAATTCCTTTCTCTACCGACACCCTGGAAATAAATCTGTTCTCTCAGACAAGAGGTAGGGGTAAAGGACTCCAAGACACACACTGTATAAACACCGCTCCGCTCCGCTCCATCCCACTGCTTTGAAATCTGGAACCACGAAAACCTGATAACTGATTCTCTTAAAGAGGCAGGACTGACCTCAGCACGAAGTCTCTAAAGGAACCCCTTCCCCTTTGGTGCACAGCTGGGCAGCAGCTGCCCAGGCGGTTGGTCCACAGCAGCTCAGGTGTGGCGGTGCCCGTGTGCTATGTGGCCACGTGCGCCGGCGACGAGATGGACACGAACTCCCGCAGGATGTTCTTGGCCATCTCAATATTGTTATGTGCAATGACCAGAGCTTTCTGAATGTCCTGATATGAGTAGCCTTGGCTCATGAGGTTCTCGATCTCGCTGGAGAGGTGCAGGGAGGAGCTGGCCCCGCTGCTGGCTCCTCCCGCCTGGCAGCTCCCGGCTTTCCGCTCCGAGTTTATCCGCCGGGGCAGCGGCTTTGGCGGCCGCTCCGGGACTTGGGAGCCGTCTGAGAAACCTGCAGGGAGAGACAAGTGCATCACTTCAGCCAAAAGATGTGGAAATTTCGCTTGGAACGAAGCTGAGATAATAAATGGCACTTCAAAGAGCTGTCTCCGAGCTCTGCCACTTTCCCCAACCCTTTTATCCTCCCTCCCAACCAGCTCAGCTTCTCCTCCTGTGTGCAAAACCAGCTGTGGATGCTTTTTTTAATTAGCAGGTCTCATTAGGGCTCATTTATTAAGATATAACCATATAAAAAATGTCACAGGATCTATGTGTGTAAGCTGAGCTCAGACACCAGCCTTAGAACCAGGAAAAATGACAGAGAATATTCAATTCTTTACCAGCCATGCCACTGCCTTCCAGAATCAGACAGAACCCCCCACTGAGCTGTCCAGAGGCTGCTCCCCTCTCTGGGTGCACAAACCCAGATTTATCAGCCCCAACTCAGCCACCACAATCGCTCCAGCAACTGAATCACGCTCTCTGAAGGGTCAGCGACTGAATTATGCTCTCCTCTCCCCCTGCTGAAGCCCTCCCTGCCTAATGGCAGATCAATAAAGCTCAGCCTGTTCTGCTTTTCCCTGAGTCACTGTGATGTGACACTGCCCCGCAGCCACATCGTGCACTGCTGGGAAGAGGAAATAACAGCCAATAAACCAAAAAAGCCACCAAACTCTCCGAGGATAAAACACGTTGTTTGATGCTCTCCTCCAGCATCTGATCCTTTCTGAGTTTAACCTCCTGTATCGTGGCAGGAAGCATTTTCTGCCAATCACAGGAAACTTTTGGATATCTGACATCACCTTAAAGAAAGATTTATCTGTCTCCTGGAAAAAGTCCTCAGGGCGTTCTGCAGAGTTTTCTGGCAGCAGAACTGGAGCACAACAGACAAATCCCGTCCAAACAATCCCTTTTTTAAGAGTGGGCACTGCAGCATGCTCAGAGAAGCACCATTGCGGGGCCTTGCTGAAAAACTCACACCAAAAGCCCTGAGACAGAGAAAGCTCTTCAGGAACCAAATTCCCTGAAGCCTCCTCACCAACCACAGCTCAGCCCAGCTCCCTCATCCTCAGAATTCAAGTTCCTCACACATAAAAGCTTTTTGTACATGTGAGAAAAATTCTTTCTCTGCTCCAACTGCCTTCTGGAATAGCTGTTTCAGCCTGAGCTGGATCAGGTTTCAGAGACCATGGGTCAGTCTGAAAGGACAGCTACTAAGACAGTTATTTTGGTAAATCATTAATAAACTGAACTGCAGGGTCCAACTCCTGAGAGCGTAAATCTGCCAAGACGTGTCCCACCCCAGCCAGGCTTGCCTGCTTCCCCCAGCAGGAACAATCAGCATTTTCCACATTTCCCGTTTTCCCAGCCCTGCAGCAGGACAGCAGCAGTGTTATTTCAGGGCTGTAGACACAGAGTGTCAATGATTAAGCTCAGAACTTCATCTGGGAGAGGGGTGTGACGTGCTCTGCTCCTTTTTATCCCTTTCAGCCACATTCCACAGACACGGGGACAGATTTAAAAAGTGAAACAGGGAGCAGGGAGGTGGGGAAAAAATACTGAACTTTTCTGCACTAGGAAGCTCTTCTCCGTGCTAAGGAAGGTCGGGGAAGTGGAATGGTGAAGTAGGAAAAAAAAAGACTCACTGGGGGAAGGGGTTCTGGGTACAGGAGGTTCTGCCTCCAGAAGGAACAAGAAACTCATTCCTCCTCCTTGGCAAATCACCAGCACACTCAGAGTGAGTGAAAACCCCCACCAGAAAGAGTTTCAGAGCTTCCTTAAGAGCTGCTGAGCAGGGAATAAGTCAATGATTATTCAGAAAAGCTCTTGGAGACACGAGGCTTTAGTTTTTCCCTCAGAGAATGTGCCTTGCAGCCAGAAGGACACGATGTCCTCTGCTCCCCAGGGACAAAAAGCTGACCTTGCTGAGCCACGCTCCCTGCTCAGAGGAGCTGAGAGCATCAGGCAGAGCTCTTGTGCCATCTGCAGGCGCTGGCAGAGGCACGGACAGTGCCAGGCCAGCCCTGCACCTTCAGACACAACCCCTGAATGCTCAAAGCTCATCTCCTTCTGCCCCTGCCACGGCAGGAACCCTTTCAACCATCCCAAACTGCTCCAACCCCAAATCCAAGCCTTGGACACTGCCAGGGATGGGAAATCCTGTCCCACACCCTGGTACAAAAGGTATTCCATGCCCTGTAGGAAACAGTGGTTTAAGGAAGAGCCTTTAAGCTGAGCAAAGTTATTCCTCACTGTGATTTCTGTGTGGTTTGCAAGCTCGGGGATTAAATGACCAAGGCAGCGCATTCCAAGCTATAAATCAAACAAACGCTAAAATAACTCAAACAAAAGCTAAAATAAATCAAACAAACCACCCAAGAAGCAGTGTGATTCTGCCTCACCAACCTGACTTTACAGCTTACACCCAACACCTCCAGCGAGCGACGCGAGCCTCACATGGGCACCCGGGGGAGACACGAGGGCTCTCTGACCTGTGACGGGGTCGTTCTCCAAGGACATTCGGCTGAAGGCAGGGGTGGCGTTGGAGATATCGGACAGTGTGCGGCGAGCGGTGGCGATGGGCAGCGGCGGCTTGGGGACATCGTAGCCGTCCTCCTCATTCTCCGACTCCTCGGGGCCGTTGCTGGCAGTGGCGGCTGCCAGGCTCCCTTCATCTGCAAGAAGAGGCACATCCCGAGTTCTGGGACTGAGCTGTCCCTCAAGGCAGACTCTGCTCCCCCATTTCCCAGCACTGACAGGACACAGAACTAAAATTTTTGCCACTTTTAATGGCAGCTCTTTCCACAGAAAATATTAAAAATACTTGATATGCACAGACTAATATTCCCACATGAATCCCAGCTATTTTAGCAACCAAAACAAATGTCACCCATTTAAACTCAGCCTAAAATGCTGCTCCACTGGGAGCAATTCATTGTACCCCAGTTCCTCGGTTGTTTTCCAGCACACCCACTCACCAGAAGTGGTGCTGACAGCCTCGAAAGCAGAGGATGCTGCTTGGGAGTGAATGTTGTACATTGCTTCATACATGGAGCCCTCGGGCTGCTGGTCACAGTCCAGAACTCTGAGGAGAGAACACATTTCCCTTCACACAGGTGACAGTGGCCGCCACTGTGCGCAGATTCTTGTTTCAAAGTGAAATCTGTGAAATGTTTGTTCCAGAAAATGCTCTGGTGATGTTGACTGCAGTACAGCATCTCAGCTTGAAAGAGTTAAAATGATACCACCAGAACTGATACCACCAAAAATTACATTTTAATAAGAGTTTTGAATTTCAGTTGTTTCTGCTCTCAGAAGGTTCCTGGCAGACAGAGGGGGAAGGAAGGGGATATCTGAGTCCTTTAATACTGTACAAGGACTCTGCACTAGAGCAGTGGTCACATTTCCTTTCTGCTATTTTAGTCAGGATCTGGTGGATATCGCCGGGGGAATTCAGAAATCTGAGCAAGCAGAATTCCCACCCCGACGTCCCAAATGTGCTGCCCCAGAGCCGGGAGGAGGAAGAGCAAAACCAGCCGGCATCTCACCGTAAACTCTGAGTCATTTCCAAAGGCATTTTGAGCTCTGGTTTTTGCACAGCAGGACCTGGAGGCACCACAGGCAGCGAGGACGGTGACATGTATTCCGTGTCCTCGTCGCTCTCCGACTGCTCCCCAGGAGGCAGTTTTGGTACAGGCAGCGGTCTGGAGAAACAAGAGATAAAACATTTACACCAAATCTAATTAATGCCAAGGTGCCCTTTAAAACCCACAGTCACCTCCCAGCAAGTCTGTCTGAAGAAATAATTTGGTTTTCAGGAAGCGGCCCACAAGGTCACACCGGCACAAGGTCGTGATGCAGGAGAAGTGACAATATCGTGCACATCACACCAAGCCCCACTCAAAAGTGAATTCATTACAGAGCTGGGGGCAACTGGAGCCTGATTCCTGCTGCCCCAGCCCAGGGGAACTCCCACCACTCCCCACAGCTCTTTGGGATGCTGATTCCAGCTGCTTTCTCTAAATTGTGGGGTTTAACCTGTCAGAGTTTAAAACTAAGACTGAAAGAGTCGTGGCAGTTCTGTCCCTGGCACCACCTGCAATTCCTGCTCTGTAAGTTATAAAAAATCCCACCAGACCTGGCAGCTAAGGAGTAGATGGCATTGGCAGACGAGGAGGGTTTGATTTTGGGGTGCTCACACTCTGAGGTTGCTGCTGGACCGCTGCTGGAGCTCTGGAAGACAAAATCCCAAACCCGGAATCAGAAACACCACACGTCCCAGTGCAGCTGCCAAGCCACCCATTCAACAGCCTCTGTGGGAATGAACGAAGCATCCTCACTGATTCCCCAGCATTTACTGACACCTTGGGAATCTGGGAATTCCCTGACAGCTTTCCCTCAGTGAGAACACCGCAGGGGTTTTCCTGCAGGAAGAACTTCGCACGTTTTGAGATTCCAAGGGCCTTGGCAAATTCAGCTGAAACAGGCCAAAATGGGAGCCAAGAGGAAAAGGATGCAGACAAGCAGACTCACATTTGGAGACAGGATGACAACTGTGCACGTGCCATTTTCTTAGAAAAATCTGGCTAAAAATGTGCTTGCTTTCAGTTTTAGAAAGCTGGAAGTGTTAAAAGGAAAAATTAAGGAAATGGAATCAAGGAAAGCAAAACTGACTGCAATTTCTTTTAGATAACAAAATGTTGGACTACTCAGAGCACTGGTAACAGTGTCCTGCACATGAACTGACCCAAATTTAACTCAGATTCTACCCTGGTGAACTCTTCACAGCTGAGGTGTGCAGGTTTCTCAGGGGTGAAAAGCCAGCAGAGTAAATCAGGCTTTTTCAGGTAACAACAGAAAACATTCTCAGCTTTTTAACTCTGAAAGGTGAACAATAATCAGGCAATCCTGGCTGCTGAAACTGGGATTTCAACCTTGCTCCCAGGAGGAACGAAACCACCTCCTACAAAGCCCTCCCTTGCCTGGCATCCATCAGTTTCCACGTCTCCCTTGATAAAACCGCCCTCCTCAGTGGGAGAAGGAGGTGCTTTTCCTCCCAGATCCAGCCCCACCAGGCGTACTCACCCCGGGGGTGTCCAGGCTGAGCGTGCTCCCCAGCCGGAGGCTCTCAGCCCTGCTTTCCACCTGCGAGGGCAGCGAGAAGGGCAGCGAGTGCCGGTTGGAGAGCTCCCTGCCGGCCCACGGCTCCCCGGGGCTCACGGCCACCGGCGGCGCTTTGGGCATGGGCCGGGCCGGCCACAGGTCGCCCTGGCGGTTGGAGGGCAGCGGGGGGGGTTTGTCCCGGGCGGGACAGTCCCCGGGGGTGCAGGGCAGGGGCCGTCTCTGCGGGCGCCCCTCGGGGTGCGGCCGGTCCGGCGGCGGCGGCGGGGGCAGGTCCCGGAGCGTCGGGGGGATCGGCAGAGGTTTGTCCTTGTGCAGAGCACCGGGAGCGGCCTGCGGGGCACAGGAATGTGAAACATCGCTTAACACGGGCAGCCCGGCCAGGAAAGATAACCAGCAGGGAGGTGGGAGAGTTTTGGGGGGGATTTATCTGGTTTGACAAGGAATTATCTCGGAGGATGTGGAGATATCTCCACACTTTCTCCACAGAACAGATAACGCAGAACTACGTGCGCTCCAGCCAGGCTCTGAACACCCCAGATTCTTCTTCTTGAAGGAAAACACGAGCTCAGAGCAGCCTTAGACTGGATTCCAAACAGAGCCTCCCCATTATTTAAAAAAAATGATTCAATTGTGGGCTATTTGTACAAGTTAACATCCATCAGTCAGCAATGAGTATTCACAGAAACAGGTATTTTCTTCTGCCTGAACTTTCCTAATTTCATTATTCCATCCAAACCAGATGAAGAACTGCTGCTGTATCTCAAGAACCATTAACTTAATGCCACCAAGATCACCCTGCTGCCTTCTGCTGATCGATCAGAAGGCCGGTTAATCCCTCCCCGTCACACACACTGAATCCCTTCCTTCACTTTCTACCTAAAAAAACGCTCCATGGAAAAATCTGCGCAGAGAAGTCGGGAGGGAAATACGACACCGTCTGTATTAGCTAGAACAAAATAGGAGGAAAATAATCCCTCTCCAAAGTCAGAGGCAGCAGGGATTGAGGCTGAAAAGCTGAGTTATGATGGCAGTGACACTGATTTGGTAGTTTGGGATGTCAGAAAAGGCAGAAGCACTTGGGGATGTCAGAGAGAACCCCAGGGGTCACCAGGCTGTTCTGCTCCCTGCCTGCCCCACCCAAACCACAGCTGGAGGGGAAATGGGGGTGTCTGACCTTGGAGGAGGTGCCCGGGCTGGAGGCCCCGGGGGGGTTGCCCACTCGCTGCTGCAGCAGGTCCAGGCGGGGCGGCACCGGTGGCAGCGCTGCCTGAGGAGCCACCGAGAAGGGCGAGGGAGGGCGCTCCACCTGCCAAGGAGATGGGTAAAATCAGCACAGGGGTCAGCCCACGGAATTCCCGTCCCCTGCAGAGCTTCCCAGCCCTCTGAGTGCAGCGCTGGTGGCTCTGTGAGCGACACTGCCCTCCAGGAATGAAGGAGCTCCCAGCACGTGGAGCAATCCCTGAGGAAGGGGCTCAGCTGTGAGCCAGCACTGCAAACAAAAACTCAGCAGCACAGATCGAGCTGTTCTGGCGGAGTTACGAACCTTCCTCACTGGCCCTGAGCACGGAGAAGCTCATTCTCGACACCAGAGGGCACGATCTGCTGCAAAGCCTCTGTCCCTGTGCAAACTGCCTTCACCACGGAGCTCTGGTGTGCACCAAACCCCCGTCTGCGTCCCTGGAAAGCTGCTTTTCCACTTAACAACCCAGAGCTGTGCCTGTTCTTCTCTTCAGTTTCTCCTTTTACTAACAAATCAAAACAGCGCCTGTTCTTCTCTTCATTTGCTCTTTTTTACACTCAAGGCCAGTGCTTTTTAATTTTGAAAAGCTCCATGCGTGTCTGAGCTCACTAAAACGAATAGAGTATCAACCTTGACAGGATGTCACAGCAAGGAAATTGCTTTGCTTCCCCAAAATATGGACATAAAACCCTCCAGGAACAGTGTTTACTGATTATTTCACAGAGTGCTTCCACCCTTATAAAGGGAAATAAGACTCCAGGTAAACCAGAGGTGAAGATTCTTTCTCTCCAGGAAACGCAGCTTATTTTAGTTGATTCAGCTATTAAAAATTAGCCAAATTCAAACCCACTTCCCTATGCAGTAAAAAAAAAAATGCAAGAGCAGCAATCAGATTTTGAAATGAAAAATGAAAACTAAATTAAAAAAACCACGCAGGGATCCATAAAAAATGCCTGTCTTGTACACAGCCCCTGGAGGGAAGCAGCGCTGATGGCAGCGTTATCACACCTTTATTGCACAAATTTATCAGCCACCATATAAAAAGATGACAGCCAAATTGAGTTCCTCAGCACAACAGCCTCCCCTCTGTCCTGTTATTCATCAGGAGCTTGGGAGGGCTGTACCTGCAGGGCTGTATCCATCCCTGGGGAAAAGCGGATGGATTTCTGTTGATCTGGGTGAATTCTGGCTAGGAAACCAAAATCTAACATGCACAGAGGAGTGCTCCAAACCCAGATCTTCCATTCCGACAGGTCAGGCCAGCTCTCTCACCCCGGCAGGGATTCCTCCGAGAGATCAAAGGCTTCAAGGTGTGATCCCAAACCGACAGCGTGAAGTGAGCTCAAACCTGCACCCAAATCCCCTGAATTTCCATAGGGAGCAGGACTTTTCTGTTATAAAATCTGACAAGAAATCACTGAGAGGAAACGGATGGAGGAGAGGCTCTGGCCACGGCAGTGCCCTTACTTTGGTACCAGCGAGTTCTTTCATCATGAACAGGGAGTCGTCGGCTTTGTCGTCGTCGTCGTCGTCGTAATTGGGAGAGGGGGTCCCCTCTGCCCCCTGCCTGGACAAGCCCCCTCCTCCCCTGGGGTCAAAGGGATCCACCACGATGGGCTCCGTGCCTTTGATCTCGCAGCGGCAGAAGGGACAGCCCTGGCCTTCGGATTCCTGCAGGGGACACACAGATCTGTCACTGTCACAGCAGAAGTGATCACCTGGCTCACAAAGAATCAGCTTTTAACCTGCTTTTTGGCAGCTGGCTTTCAACTGACAGAAGACAAAGGCAAACTGGGCTACAAATATGGAATATTTTCCCCTTGAAGTAGAAAAACAGCTTTTTTAGCAAGTTTTCACAGCTTTTTCTTATTCCATATTCAGAGATCAGGCATCTAAACAGCTTCTGATGCAGTGACATTATGAGTTCAATAGTTTTGCTGCCTTCTCTCCACACCTGAAGAGTTCTGAGAGGAGAACAGATCTGGAAAAGAGCAAGCAGCTGCCCTCGGAGGGATGGAGAGGAGGCCAAGGCTCACCTGCCAGGCTGTGAGACAGGAGGTGCACATCAGGTGCCCGCAGGGTTCGATCTTCACGTCCTTGTCGTTCTCAGCACAGATTTTACACAGCTGGAACGTGGAGCCCATCTCGCAGTACAGCTCGTATTGTTCCTGAGGGAAAGACAGCGTAAAATCACCGGGAGAACGGAAACCTGCAGAGATTTCACTGTAATTCCATGTGCCAGTGCATCTGTCAAACTCTGAAAAAAGTGGAGTTCAAATTACCCAGAATTTTCATTAAGCGTCCCAAGAAAAGCAGGGCTCAGGACATGTTGAGTGGCACAAAACCATCCATATTTGGCAGAACATTCTAAAAAATAAACCCTTAAAATCTGTTTTTGCAATCTCCTCTGCCCATCCCCATCATGCAAAGATTTCTGTAATTCCTGTAAAATACTGCAGCCTTAAAAAGAAGTCTTGGGAATACCAAGTATGACAGAGCTGTATGAACAGCTGAGGAGGGTAGAAACCAGGGAGAAAGGCAGAGAGTTTGATGGGATGGAGCATTTTACTCACCTGTGTAACTTTAATGTGGTCCTGAGGTGTGGGCTCACACAAGCCAGTCAAGTCAGGATTCTGATTCCGGCCGTCGGGAAATAAATAACTGGAAACAGTTGGGGAAGAAAAAAAAATCTCTGTATGTGCCTGTACACACGTAAAAGGTTTCTTTTGGGGGTGGGAAGGGAAGGAGGAATGAAAGTGAGAAGCACGGGGTGGGAATTCAAGGTATTCTGAAATCTAAAGAAGTTTTGGAAGAATTTTATGATTGGATCAAAACCAAATATGTTATTCTTAAAAGTATTGGTTCAAACTAAGGGTTTGACCAAAAAAAAGGGATTTTTGAGAAGGGCAACAGTGCTGCACATTTATAATCTGCTACTGCAGAGCTCTTCAGTGCAGAGACAGCTGTCAGTAACTCCTGAGTGCCAAAATAGTTCAGCAATGAGTTATTCCACTGACAGCAATGGGGCTATTCAAGATTTAATTGCTTTGTTGTCCTGATTTTTATGAAGTTACTTACAAGCCTTCCCTGAAGCCATCAATCAGTGCTTGGAAAAGGGGTTTGTTGTGGGGGATTGTCTGGAGGATGTTGCCATCTGCAGTGACGTAGCCAATGGCCCACTGACCCAGGCGGGTGCAGCTCAGTCGGAAAATGTAACTGGAAACACACAAAGGAAAAGGAACCTCAGCGTGGAACAGCCAGCAGAGATTAATGACAAGCAGGCAGCCTCTGTCTGGCCATGTCAAGACAGCAAATTGAAATTAGTAGGAATAATTTGATGATTTGTACCAGCTTTCCTCAGCTGACCCCAGGCAGTTCAAAGGGGAAATTTGCAATACAATACAAAGTGAGAAAAGAACCCAAGCACCGGCCTCCAGGTGAAATGAAACCCAGAATCCAGAGCAGGAGAAGTTAACATCCTTAAAATCATTTGTTCCAAATTCACTTCCAAAAAGCCCACGAACAAACAGACTGCAGGAGGCTCCCATGTTTAAAAGCAGCCCAGGAGTAACCACAGGACCTCCAGAGAGGAACGCTCTGGGCTCAGAGAGACTCTGCCAGCCCTGCTGCCAGCAGCGGTGTCAGCAAGGACTCCCAGCAGGGCCCTGCTGGCTGAGCTGCCTCTCACCTGCCGGGTTTGTGAATGAATTTCTGCAGCCGGGCCTTCACCTCGTCATAGGTCAGGAACGCCATGTACCCGGGGTGAGTCACTGCCAGGCTGTTCCAGTTCCTCAGCAACGACGACCAGGGCTGGGGAAGCAGCAGAGAAACAAATTAAACCACACACTTGTGAAAAGTGGCAATACTCCTGAAGCAAAGGGTTCTTCAGCCAGAGAAACTTGTCTCTGTTCCACCACAATCCAGCAGAGAAACCAAAACATAAATTCCCATGCAGCACTTGGCACTTAAGTTTCTCTCTTGTTGGTGATAAAACCATCAGCTAAGAGGGACCTTAATCAAAACTCCTTTAATAAATACTAGAGGAGAAGTCACCGAGGTCACAGCTCGAGAAGAGCCATCAGCTGTGCTGCTTCTGCAGAGAAAATGACTCATTCCCAGACAGGGATAAAGCAGGAGTTTAATGAGATTATGCACAGCCCAGGAACCATGACTGGTCTGTCTCCAACACCCACTTCCTGCACGGCCTGGGGACAGTGACCTCCCTCTGTGCCTCAGTTTCACCGTCTGCAACTTGTGACTGTTCCTCACCAACCCAACCTCGCCGGGGTGTGGCAGCGACTGGCTGGGCTCAGATCTGAATAAAGAAACCAGCACATACATCTCAAATATTCCTTAAAACGATGCCCCAGAAGTCGCAACAACCTTGGCTTGGCTGTCTAAATCTCACCTGATTTTTCCAAATTTTTAATTTGTCTGCAAGAAGGTATCAGCGCTCCCTGAGAACTCTGCATCCCCTGGAATCTGCAGCAGCTCCTGACTTGTTCTTTATGCACGGCAGTTGGGAAGAGCGCTGAATGAGATCAGCTACATTGCAACACCAAACATGGGAATTTTTCATCTAGACGTCTCTTAATTACAACCCACCCTATCACATGGGAAAAGGCAAGGCAGAGCCAAAGAAGTAAGTGATTGTTCTTGTAAATACCCAATTGTACCATCAGAAGCTGTGCTCTTGAGTTTAGCACTATTGGAGACCGTGGGGAAGAGTTCCACCTACTATTAATATCGCCTCAGTGATACAGAGATGTCTCACACACACAGACACGTCCACAACATCCTGACTCTGGCAAGTTCAAAAGATAGGAAGCCCAAATTTCCATGTTTGAGCTCCATCCTGAACAAACCCCCACACCCTGGAAAAAAGATCTGACAATAAAGAAAGGGATGAGGGAAGACATGACAAACTAAGCTTCACATTTCCTGGCTTGCAGAAGCTGTGTCACAGCTCCAGTCTCAAAGTGACCTTTGAAAGGGAAAACCTGATTCATGGCAGGATGCTGGATGGGCCTGGGAGTTGCAGTGGATATTTAGGGAATTTTTTATTCTACAGCCAGAAATATCACCCGGTTTTACTGCAATATGGGCTCCTCAGCATTACCGTGTAAGGGCAAGACAACCAAACCCCACGCGGTATAAATAACGTGTGGAAAATATTGGCCTGGAAAAAAGAGATTCACCTGAAGCACTGAGATATTTTAAGGGATTTGTGTTCCTCCATTCTCACCTGGAAGAGCCGAGTGAAGATATCGAACTCAAACACTGAAATGTAGTCGTTGCACGTCAGGTCGATGGTTGATTTCAGGGCCATGGCTTCCAGCCCCGAGCTGATGGGGTGCACCTCGTGCAGGGCCTGCCGGAAGCTCTTCCAGGGAACAATGGTCCTGGGGAAAAGCAGGGAGTGGGGAATGGCTGAGGGCCACCTCCATGGACACACCTACGCGTCATTTTTGTGGCATCCATGTTGTGATAATAGAACAGAGCAAAACCAAAAGCACCCACAAGAGATTTTTGTGTCACACAAACACAGATCTCCTGGCACTGCAGGAAATCAGCAGCCAAATGAACTTCAGACAATTTTCCCTGCACATGCAAAATTCTGGAATTAGAACTCCATTCCTGCTTTTTCCTTCCCCTCTTCCTGCAGCCCTATCAAAGCATCGCTTGATAATAATTTCATGATGTTGCAGAGGTGCAGAAGGAGTTAACAGTCTAGATGGTTAAAAAAAAAAGGCAGCAAACAACTCTCTAAAGAGGGATTAAGTGGAGAAGGAAGATAATCAGAAGCCAAAACACAGGCTCCTGTTTAAAGGAATATCTCCCTTCTTTTAATACATCAAGTGGAACAGAAACACAGAAAGAAAACGCCTCACTTCAGCCAAGCGTGCTATTCATGAGTAAATATATTATGGCTTTTTGTTCTGACAGCCACTAATTAAACTCTTTAGGTGAAGTACCTCAGTTGCTCAGTGTGAAAGCAGCCCCCAATCCATTAACTTTAATCCCCAAACATTGCTGGGAACACCTCCATGGTTCATTTAGCGGGTGCTTCATTAGACACAGAAATCCAACCTGACATTTCAGCAGCCTGCACACAAAGACTGTTGCATTTCCCTCTCCCCTTCGCTCTCTGCAAAGCCGTTTTGCAAACAGAAATCCAGAGCAGAAGAGAGGTGGGTAAATCATTGGAGAGACTAATTGGGGGGAAGATGAAAAGAATGAAATGTAATGGCTTAGCTAAAGAACAACCCATGTTGGAGGAAGAAAGGATTATTTTGCATAGGTTGCAGAGCTTACTTACAAGTTAAAGAATTAAATCAAGGAGAGGAAAATTTAAGCTGAATAATCAAGGGAAACACTGTGACAGTACAAGAGTCCCCTGGGGAAAGTGGGGAAAGATTCATCGCTCGACACATTTAAATCCAGACAGGACGAAAAAATTGGGAAATTGAATGTAGGAATAATTCCTTACCTCACCCCAGAGATGGACAAAATGACCAGCAGCTCTCTCCCATCATTTATTTTAACCCAACTAATCCATTTCTGAATGGCCAAACAGAATTCTTAGAAAACTCCGTGTGCAATTGGCTCCCACACCTCTGTTTCTAAGCACAGTTAGACACTCACTTTTCACCAAAAGCCTTTCTCCAAAACTCCGCAGCGTCTGCCTTGGTGATCCGGAACGTGTCCCCCTGGAAGAGGCCGCTGGGGAAAATCCCTTTGAGTTCCGCCAGCATGTGGCTGAAAATCAGGGACAACTTGGTCAGGTTCCTCCTGCAAAGGAGCACAAAAATGGTTTATTTCAGAATAAAAGGGGTTTATCACTCTGAACAAAGCAGAACCAGCACTCATTGCAATTCAAGAATGATCTCAGCATGCAAAACTCTTGTTTGGGGCCTTTTTCAAGTGTTTCCCCAGCATTCAGAACATCCAGAATGAGAATTACCAGCCAGGTCTGTGGTGGTCAGGACATTTTGCACAATGACAAACTCTGTATAATCTCCTTAAGGCGGGCAGGCAAAAATGGAAAAACACAATTCACAGAAAACGTGCAAAACCGATGTTCAGACCTCACCTATTGAGTTTTGAAGACAAAACCTCATCAGACTCCTTTGGTCTCGGGTCTGAAAATTCCTTTTGGGAGCACATTCAGCTTCCAGCGCCCCAGACAATGGGAGCTGAATGTCTTCCCAGGTCTCCAGAGGCTCCCGACACAATGGATTTGCTCAGGGAACGTCGGATAATAACAGGCCCAGGCTCCCAAGGGAATGCAAAAGCACCTGCAGCTTTTGCCGAAAATGGCAATAACTTCCACACAAAAGCTCCACGCTCGGGGCTCTCAGAGGGATTGTGTTTAATTATCCAGTTTGAATTACAGCTGGTACCTCAGGTCCCTTCCCTGCCTGATGACACGGAGATACCTCTGTCCCCCAGGAAATGTCTTTTTTTCAGCTGCAGAACAGAACAGAGATTCTCTGCTCTTCTATTCACCAGGGGCACCTCTTTCTCTTTCTCCTAATAAAGGATGCCTCTCTTCTTTTCTCTCCTCCTCCGCTCCACTGCTAGGAAAACTTCCTGAAAAGCCACAGGGATATTTCCAGGCCAGAGGGGTTTTGTTTTTTTTCACCCCCACATCACGTGCTTGAAGGTTAAAGAAGGGAAAGAACAACTTGTGAGCTTTGCCCAGCACACCAGAGCTGCTCAGAAACTGCACCGCCCACCCAGGCCCTGCACAGAGCCACTCAGGATTATTTAAACACTGATCCACAGAGGGAGGGGCAAGGAACATCCCCGCTCCCATTGGATTTTCTCCTTTTCCCAGCTCTCTCCCCGAGGTTGCTGCTGTTGCAGGAAACACCTGAGTTTGGCAGCAAACTCCTCTCCCCCAGGCTCCAGCTTTTCACCAGTTTCTGGTGTTCTGGGTGGATTGGTTCCTATTTATTCAATCTTGGATGTTTTTCAGGTGCCACTGGCTCCAGACATCCCATTCCTGCCTGAAGGACTGACCTGTTCATGTGCCTGACTGCAGAACTGACCTCCAGCCTTCCCACTAAAACCCCTGGACATTTGGGACCTTTTCCATATTTCACAGGGTCTAAATTCAACTGGAAGTGACCATAATGCTTGACATATATTCTGCTATTTCCTCAGCCCCTCAGGAGCCCTTTCTCCATCCCCTGGCACACTCTGGGTAATCAGAAGCGCCCAAACCCCTAAATCTGCTCTGAGAGCAGTTCTCTCTTACCCTTCTTTGTCCAAGCACGTTTTGATTTGTGTGCAGCAATGCAAGCTGCTCACAGTGGTTACGGAAGGCACCAGCTACACGAGGAATTCTGGTTTTTGTCATTTCCTACGTGTCCAACCACAGCAGGTGCTTGGGATTAACATCAGGAAAAGCCCCCAGCTGCTCCTCCACGAGCTGTCCCATTCCCCAGCTGTCCCTGGATGTGTTACACTCTCACATTTGGTATTTGAAAGCCGTTCTGCAGTTGGTTTGTGCTTTTTTCCCTCCTGGTGTCACGTTAAGCAACACAAAGCTGTGTTTTTCTCTTTGCATTTACTCAGATCCTGAGCCCAAGGTACAGGGAAGATGATTTATCTGTAAATTCACACCCCAGCTCCCTCCCTCGTGGAGATTCCCACATGTCCCTGCACTGCCTGTGGCTGACAAACCCTAGAGAAATTGCAAATTCGAGCTGTGGACTTCCAAAAGCCCTCACTCCCATAAAATGACAAAAAAGAACACAGTTTGTGTTAGTGCAAGAAGAAAAAGCAAACACCATGCTGTTATCAATCATTTAATCCATCTATAACCAAAAAAAAGCTATTTTTTTGCTGAGTTTATAAAAATGAAGGCTTTAATCAACCTGATAATAAATTTGTCCTCTCCTACTGCTGCCCAGCACAGCGTGGGGAAATTTGGGTTTGACAGACAAGCTCTGTGCTGCGTTTCTGACCCCAAACAAGTGCAGGGCTTAAACAAAGCCCCGCAAGGAGCCGGGGAATATTCCTGAGCCCAGCTGTTTATCTGCTCTGCCCCAGCTGAGCTCCAGGAAGTGCCTGCACTCAGCTGAGCCCATCGGTTCGTGAGAGAAGTAAGAACTTCCTCAGGCTTAGGGCTGGATAAACAAATGGTTTTACACACACGCACTGAAAATGCATTTCTGAGAGATGGACATTTTCAATTCTTAAGGTTATCATATTTTTTTTATAAATATTCAGCTGTACTGTAGGTAAATAACAGGAAAAACCACAGGAAGTGAACATAAAGAGCAGCAAATTGCAGAACAGTTTGTGTTAGTGGCTTTTGTATACAGCAAACAACCAGTCCTATGCTGAAAGGACAAACGTTGTCTTTATTTTAACAATTTACATATTTGTAAATTAACACAGACCAAATAAAAATTGCAATTACAGCGAACATTTTCATTGGTATATTAAAATTTACTGGTGATTTTATTTATAGTAACATCAGAGCTGCCCTTATTGCTATCGCTTCAGCTAAACAGATGTGAAGTACTGCCAGAAAAAAGGTTGTATATTCAGAAAATATTTATGGCCTTAGACTGGAGATTCCCAAACAGTTTGGGCCACAATGTCCCCATGCTGAAATTCTGAAATTTTACCTGAACACAGCAATCCACACAAAACTGTCACCGAGCACAGCTTGGGCAGCACCGACTTCAGCACCTAAACCCTGCTGATGGGGGATTCAAACACCTTTGTGTTTAGAGTGATTTAAACATTTTTTTAACTGATTTGTCACCCCAGCACTGATGGAAACGGCACCCGGGGTGCACAGACCACATCAGTGAGCTCCCCTCGCTGCCTGCAAACAGCTGGAGGCAACACCTGTGCCAGCTTCAAAGAGCCAGGGCCTGTTTCTGTTCCGTGCTCAGGTGGGATTTCACATCCCCGAGAGCTTTCACACCCGCGTGCGAAGCCTTCGGTTCACGATGGTCAGAAATAATGAATCAACAAGCAAAAAAAAAAGCCAAAATATTTTTCCACTGTATACAGCAACCGAGCGTTTCACTTGCGAGGATGTGGCATGAGATGGAGGCATCAGAGTCCTTCTGCACACACAGCGAGCTGGGAATCGTTCCTGCAACCACCCAGAGAGGCTCCCGAGCTGCCAAACCCCGCGGGCTCGGCACTCACCAGGCTCTAAGGACAGGGGTCTCAAACAACAGCTCTGGGGAACCCAAACCGGCGTGAAGCGAGAGAATTTCCTCAGCCACCCGTGCCCAGTCGGGTTCCCCGCTCCGAGTCCTCTCTGCTGCAGTTCTGCTCCTCCCTCCTGCCTCGGGATGGGTTTGCTCCAGACGTTTCTGTGGAATTCCAGAGGCTGAGGAGACCCTTCCATGTGCCAGCCCCAGCTGGGGGTTCTGGTGCTGTTGTCTCCCTCCCCAGACCCTCAGCAGGTTTTTCTTTCCCAGTTTCCTGAGAAAAGTGTTTTTCCGCCGTATGGGCTCCGTCTTGGGAAGCCATTAGGGGCAGAGGATGGTTTAATCAGGGATGTCTCTCTCAGCCTCGCTGAGACACAATTAGTTAAATTAATGTGCTTCGTGACTAAATGCCTCTTTCCCTCAAGGCAACATTAATGTGGCACAACCATTCCTGCCACTGCCGGCTACAGTTTTTGCATTTTGTTCCAGTATTTCTCATTTTGTTCCAGTATTTCTCCTTTTGTTCCAGTATTTCTCATTTTCTTCCAGTATTTCTCATTTTCTTCCAGTATATCTCATTTTGTTCCAGTATTTCTCATCTTCTTCCAGTATTTCTCGCCCCCTTCAGCGCTACCCAGCTGACACAGTGTAATTTAGCTCCTCACACGTAGCAAGGATCAGCTCCACAGGCTGATTTAGTCACAATATTGTGCTCACATGCCATGATTTGACGTGCACACGCTGTCGTGTCTGCGAAGCTCGCTCTGCTCAAGGCACCTTACAAACACAGAAGGATTACGAGCTGCAGCACGAGAAACCGACCTCAAAATGCCTCACTCCTCTGTAATTATTGTCCTTATTTCTAATTATCACACTCTCACCACCCAGATTCTGTTTAGGTGACAGGGTTAGCATCCACTGGAGGTAAGTTCAAGCTCCACCGCTTACGAAAAAACAAACCACAAACCCGCAGGTTTTTTCCTATACCTGCATCTCACAGTTTTATACTTGAAGATTGAAGAGCTAAAAAAAAAATTATTAAAAAAAAAAAAACCCAAACAGCTCTTTTAACGACTTCAACAAGCCAAATGCACCTTTCAGAAACCACAGAGAAGTGGGGTTCTCATATCACAGAGGATTTCGAGCAGTTTGATTGCAGCAGGGTTTGATGTTTCACAAAGCAGAAGTGTGCCTTGCACTGTGCTCCCAGCCCAGCCAGGAGCTCTCGGTGTGTCCGCGTTCACACAGGCAGGGAGTGGAAACGCTGGAGGTGATCCCAAGCTGGTTTGTGTAACCCTGGGACAGCTCTGGTGTCCTCTGCAAGCAGCGACCGGGGTTAAAAATAGAACCAGCGGAACTACTTTCAACAACACTCGCAAGGCAGGAAGTGAATGAAATTCCACTTAACTATTGCTGCCTCGACAGAAGGCACCTTCCAGAGCCAGGCTGGCCTGCAGCTCCATCACATTCACACGATTTCCTCATTAAAACATTAAATATTCCCTTGTTCTATAGAATTTTTCACCATCAGCTCGTTCTTTTCCAGTGCTTTGGTATTCCAGGATGGTTTCCTTGCACTCTGCTGAACCCTGGCACTCCTCAGCTCACATAAATACATTTAAACACCTGGATTCTGTCAGCAGAGCCTGCCCCTCACTTCAAAGTGCCACACAAAACACACTGCAGGCCACTAACCACCTGAAAACTTTAAATTCTCCTATCAGTCAGCACGTGGCTGTGACTGATGTGAAGCAGAAGGGACATCAGGCCACTGTGCTGACCACAAGGACCAAACCAACTGACCTTTAAATGATCTGGACTTCTTATTTTAGGCGCAAATGCTGCTGTTACATTTTTTTTCTACTGTTAAGGAGCTAAAAATCCACTTTTAAAATTCAAATATTACAGGAAACACTTTAAAGAGAAGAATATATTTGATATGATTAATGGTCTTTAAGGAGCTCACAGTATACTCAGAGGACTGACAAGGCAAAGGATAAAACCCCCACTTAGGTAACAGATTAATTTATTTTACCAGATTCCAGGGGATTACACAGCAAACTCACTGCTCAGGACATTCCTCATTATATTTATATTTGGGCTCTGTGCACTGGAATCCAAATTCACATTTCAGGGGCTGTTTGCTGTAGTTAAAGAGAAAAGCAGAGCACAAAAGCCCCGTTTCCAAAGGAAGGAAGAGTCCATATTTCATGATTTATCTCCAGCCACCTCAAAACTGCTTTGGACACCAAGTGGGAGTGCCAAGGAGGAAGGGCACGTTCAGGGTGGATATTAAAAAGTTCTTTATTCTCAGGGTGGGCAGACATTGCCCAGAGCTGTCCCTGGATGTCCCCAAGGCCGCGTTGGAGCGCCCTGGGACAGCGGAAGGTGTCCTGCCCATGGGACAAGGATGGGATAAAACCCAACCCCAGAAATCCCAAACGTGGCATTCCAGCCCCGGACAGCCCGGCCAGGCACCCCAGAGACAGGACACGGTTGCCAAGGAGCAGCAGCAGCAGCAGATTTTTGCCAGCACGGAGAAATCCATCCCATTCCCAATGATAATGACCACAAACGAAGCGACGTGCTTGTAATTCCACCCACACCAGCAAGTCCACAGCCTCCCATAAAACTCTGCGATTTTATAGGCTCTGAGAGGAAGGAAGAATAAAAATCTTCCTCCTTTACTACGCAACCCTCTGAAATCCTACATTTGTCCACAAATCGATTTTCAAGACCCGCGGTCCAATTTCAGACAGAAAGAAAACTAGAATGAATGCAAGCTTAAGCCAATTATGCTAAGTGTTACTTAAGTTCCAAAACTATCACCTAAACTGCAATTTAAAACCAAATTAAAAAGAAATAATTCACATTCCTCCCCTCCAACAACATTTACATGATAATGAATTTCTTCTTGGGTAATAAGCAGTTAGTTAGTGTTCATATGCTGGAGCCTGGCAAGGAACCCTTTCTTGTGGGCAGCTTTGGAGCCTGTTCTTTTCTTTAAGATGTTCTAATTTAAATGCAGATGTAGACTTCACACTAGTGGGTTTTGTTTAAAAAAAAAAAAAAAGTGCTGCCGTATGAGAAGGAAGTGACAGAAAGAGGACTCAGAGGCAGCGTTTGAGTTCCACATTTTGCACTATCTCGTTTTTCCTGGGCAGGAATGTGGGCAAGAGGTCTCCAAACGAGATTACAGCACCATCCTCCCTCCCCCCAGAGGGTTTGCTGGTTCAGGGTTTAGCACAAGTGTTTTCCAACTTTTTCCTCTTTAAATTCCAACTTTTTTTTAAAATTTTTTTTTTTTTTCTCCTCCAAGTCATTCTTCATGCACTTCCTTCCCCTTCGGAGATATGCACGGTCATTTCCAGGAGATGTTAAACACTGGGAGCTTTTTCCTGTCGAAATTAGTGAGGCTCAACATTGGAGCTGGAGAAGAATATGAAATCCTGCTGAGCCAGCAGCCCCTGAGCTGTTGTCAGAAGAACAATTAAACACGGACCAGCTTCCCAAAGCTTTTTTTCCCTCCATGCTTTATGGAAAAAATTTATTATATTCCCTGCCCAACCCCATTTTCCCTACAAATATATTTCTTTTCTTATCTGGGTTTCTTAACAGTTTGTTTCCCAAAGCTGAATTAGAAAGATGATTTGTGTTATTCCTTGAACTTCCAGTCCATATCCTGAGTAATTCTTTCTCCTCGCCCACCCTGCAGCTTCCACAGCCGCGTTCTAATCTGGAAACATTTGCAGGGCTCTGTTTTTGTTTAGAAAATAACCTCTCTGAATTTCCCCTCCTAACAGACTGGTTTAACATAATTAGTAAATCTGATTCTTTGGTGAAAAATGGACTCTTCAGCCCTAATTAATCCCTTCCCAAGGAACAGACGATTCCTCTACCTGTCTCCTGATCAACAAGCTATTTTTCACCCCTGCCATGTCAAGTGTAATCTATTTACACAACTGCTGCAATAAGTAATTTATGTAGTGGGGAAGGCTGACAAATGGCAGCTCCTCTGTGCGAGCAAGAGGGCTGAGAAGGAAAAGCTTTCTGCAATGGAAACAGAAAAAAAAAATAGTCCAGCAGAACCACCAAGGCTCTAAATGAAACCGAAATCGAGAGCCGAGGCAGGCTCAGCATGTTCAGAGCAAGAGTGGCACTGTCAAGCAATGGAATCATCACATGGCAGGGAAAACATATGTTTATTTTATCTTTTTTGTTGTTATTGCTGGTTAAAAAGGAAACTCAAGAAGTTCCCGATAGAGAAGTCACGTATTTACCCCATGATCCACAAAGAGAAGGACTCAGCAGCTCTGGAAATGTGCTCAGCCTCAAGAATTCCCGTTAACTTCCTCACACAACACAGCAATCATTGGATGATTTGCCTTCACCTTATTCCAAGCAGACAAAAAAAATATCCAAAACCATTAACTCCAGAAATTCTCTTTGATTCCAAGCCTGCAGATGTTACTTTTAGCCATCAAAACTCAGAGGAGCAAGGCAGTATCTCCAAAAAAACCCCCAGCTCCCCACAAGTCACCAAGCTGCATCTGATCCGCTCCCTAAATTCAGTTTTAAACAGCAACCAGAAGTTACTGCTCGTACCTGTCAGCCAGGAAGTGCACGCAGAGCTCTAAAAGCACCCTCAGCAGCATGAATTTTTAAACAGACATGGAAGTGAGCTAAAGCAGAATTTAAATAGCATCCTGAAAGCTCTCCCGATAGAACAAGCGAGTCCTGCTCACGAAAATCGCAGCGTGAGTTTAGGCAGCAGAGGAGCAGCCGTGGTGAAATTTATATAATTTATATATTTACAGTCTGAACCGCTGCGCTGCAGAGTCCCCAAACGCCTGAGAGGAAATACACAAAGAGCAAGGTGGGGATAACGAGAGCAGACGGGTGATGCTCAAGCGATCAGGGCACTTCTGGTCCTGCCTCAGCCATTTCTCATCTCTGCAGGAGCAAACACCTGCACAGCTTGCACGCTGCTTATGCAAATGTCAAAATTGTGCTTTTTGCTCCACACCAGGAGCCGTTCGGGGGAGAAAATAAGGTCACGCACAACAGGAAGCAAACTGAATGCGAAGTCTGGAAGAGAGGAGGGAGAAAGCTTCAAGGACAACAGAAAAAAAAAATTCAAAAAAATTCAAATTTCAGAAAAAAATTCAAAACAACACATCTATTAAATTTTTAAACTCCTATCCCTAAAACACTAATGGCCATAAACCTGCATGAGATCAAGGGCAAACTAGGTTTTATATATTTATTTATATATATACGCACTGCCATGAGTACATTCCCAGTGAACACCAGACCCAGGTTCTCTTTGGTTGCTTTACAGACTGCTGACCATCTTCCAGAAAGCTTCTCCCACACTTGGACTTTGAATTAATAATTAATGAACAAAAATTAACAAATTTGAATTTATTAATTCTACTAAAAACAAAAATTAGTATTTTTCTTCAACTCCTAGCAAGGTGAGAAGATTTCAGTTTCTTCGCCTTAGATTAGGATATATATTTTATATCTATAGGTGTGTTCATAGCAGGAATTAATTTAATTTAACTAACAAATAGCACTGAAGTGATTGGCTTCCAAGAGCTCACATCATCACAGAATCTCCCAAAAACCAAAAGCCCCATTCTTTGTGCAGGTATCTCTTGAACTGGCACACAGATCACTGCTCTAATCTTGTCCCTTTTTGTGCCAAATTAAAGAATCGAGGAAGTTCCACCAGGAGCAGCCCCTCTGGCGTGTCCCCTCTAGGAGCAGGCAGCCCCTGCTCCTTCCTGGGCTGCAGGGGAAGGTGCCAGGGGCAGCCAGGATGTGCTGCTGGTTTAGTGCTGCTGTTTAACACCAGGCTCAGCACTGCCCCTTCCCCGCTAAGCTGTTTATCCATAAATGGGACAATTAGCAACTCCCCGGGGACTCTCCCGCCTGCTGTGAGAGCCCAGCCTCTGCTGCACTCCTGACATCCACCGCTCTCCGCCTGCATTTCCCCTGCTCCCTCCAGTCAATTAGCTGGATTACAAACCAGCTAGGGTGATTAACTCTCCGGAATTACTCCTCTCTGACAAACCAAGGCACTGGAGGTGGGATTTTGGGTTCAGGACTGACACAGCCACCACCATTTACTCATCAGATTTATGACAGATCACACTACACACACAGCTAACAACGCTCCAGAAAGAAACTTCCTGTTCTTAATCCATTCTTCAATAGTCAGGGGCAATCCTGAAAGCTCTCCTGATAAAACAAGTGAGTTCTGCTCACAAAAATCGCAGCAGGAGCAACCCAAGCAGCAGCAGCAATGCCTCCAAAGGCACTGCCACAGCCTGTGGTGGCAGCTCAGCGTTATGGAATACGCTACGCAGAGCTCAGCATGAAACCAGAAACATGTGCCAGCACTTTCCCCCCTCCAGAAACTCCGCCAAGTTGCTGCCAGGGCGTTAACCACATTCTCCCCAGGGCAATCATGTTCAGCCACTGAGTGGTTTTCACATTTTTTTCCACCATTTTTTTTTTTTTTAAATTCAGCACCTACTTAAAAAAAAAACCTGAAATGACTTTAGTGTTACAAATGTATACCTCTGCCTGTTAGACCTTACATACATGTGTAACATTAATCTTTTCCAGAGCTTTATTTTTCTCTTAAATCACCTTGTCTTTCCTTTTGTTAAAGCTGGATGAGGAAACACCTTCTCAGGTACATTAAATTCACACTATTTAGTTCAAGAGAGCCTCATATTCAGCAAGTGCAGTTTCTACCTCCACCTTTCCTTTTTATAAGTGCTGTTCACCTTGGAGATGTCCCTTGACCTTTGCACAACACGAAAGACGAGCTCACATGGTGAACACTGACCTTAAACACAAAGTTCCCAATGCAGTTAATTCCTCCAAGAAACATTCGAAACCATTTCTCTCCATTACCTGGGCTGGGAGTTCTCCTCGTACATCCGCTCCTTCCCTTCCTTGAAGAGGCTGATGGTCTGCTTGGTTTTCTTCATCAGGTTCTCCATGAAGACCCGGAAGTACTCGTTCTCGCCCAGGGTCTCCATCTTGCCCTCGTAGCGGGACAGGATGGTGCGCAGGTGCTGGTAGGTGTCGGGCAGCAGGTCCAGGATGTAGGGGGGGCTGTTCTTCAGGGCCAGCTTGGGGTTCTGACACAGCCGCACCACCTGTGGGGACGGGGAAAACGCCTTTGTGAGAGCTCAGGGAGAGGAGCACGGTCAGGGTTAAACACAACTCTCCGAAATATTCACTCGCAACAAACCCCATCGGTTGGTCACGTCCAGATGGAATCACAGCATCACTGAGGCTGGAAAAGACCTCTGAGATCGAGTCCAACCTGTGACTGATCTTGCCAGCCAGACCAGCGACTGAGTGTCACGTCCATTCCTTCCTCGGACACCTCCTCGGGCGACGCCTTCCCAAGCCTGACCACCTTTCCATGGGGAAATTCCTCCTGATTTTTCATGGAGAAATTCCTCCTGATGTCCAGCCTGACCCTCCCCTGCTGCAGCTTGAGGTCATTTCCTCCTGTCCTGTCCTGTCCCAGCCTGCCTGGAAGCAGAGCCCAGCCCCAGCCTGCTGTAACTTTCTTTCAGGGAGTTGTACCGAGTGATAAGGTCTCCCCTGAGCCTCCTTTTCTCCCGGCTATTTTCTGCAGATAGCGAGCCCAGCCACCATGAAGGAATGCAATTTCTGGACTGGAGTGCACGTGGACTGATGGAACTCATGATAATAAATTTAAGTGACAGGGGAGGGGAAAGGAAGCCACTTCACTATCTGCCATAGCCAAATATTTCCATTATCTAAACAGAGAGAATAAAAGGGAGAGCTGATGGCAAAGCAGCAATTTGAAAAATTAAGTAGCGAACTTTCAGTTATAGAAAGGGCTGGAATTAGAGTTGTGAGGTCAGTTTTGGATCAAGTTTACAAGGTAAGAACCAGCAGTGTAACACCTCTATATCCTGTGATTTCCAGCAAACTTGAGGACAAAATGTGGCTGCAGTTTCCTGAAGTTCTTCACTATCATGAATTATAATTACCTGGCTGCTTAACTCCCAGCATATTAATGAGGTCTAAATTCATGACAGGTATGAGGGAATTACAGATATAAACAGCGCAGAATGCAAAGCTTAAGTGAAGTGGGTAAGAGAAAGCGAAAGAACAGTTGAACATCCTTTTGCAGGACCTCGTCTCCACAAAACCTTGTGAAACCTTCAAGAGGAATTGAGCAGTTCCCTACAGTGCACGCTTAAATACCTACTTCCCTTAAACAGGGATGGTAAACAGAGTCATTTCTTCTGAAACAGAGTTTCAGCATTTAACTTTGCCATTTAGGGTATGTGCAAAAAGCAGCCTCGTGAAGTGACCTCTCCAATTTTCTCTGACTTACAGCAGTGCCTGCACCAAGAGCTGACTGAGGAAGGTTCGATTTCAGCCAAGGGAAAGGCACACAGTGTATCGAAACTCAACCCAGACAAATCAGACTGCCAGTTAAAAAAAAACAAACAAAACACAAACACCTAAAAAAGCCTCTGCAAGAACACACGTGGGGAAAAAAACCAAACTACCAAAATTTTCCCTCCATTTTGAGGAGGCTGCCAAGGTCTTGAGATAAAGAGATGGATGGGCAGACAGCTGACTCAGTCAATTGATGCTGATGCCTCAACTGCGGCTTCCCTGGAGCCTGTGAACATTGTACAATGAACCATATCAACAAATCGAGTCAACACATTTGTCCCCTGAAAAAAAAAAAATAGTTTCACTATGAGCATGAATAGGTTCTAAACATGCTCCTTGGACCCGGCTGAGCCGGGCTCTGGGCAGCGAAACCTTTCCTTCAGCAGAAATTGTTTGTTGTGCAGTGGGTTTCAAACCTTCACAAACACACTCAGCTCTGAGGAGGAACCACAAGAAGCAAGCAGGGCCTGCACTTCCCTCAGCCAGCTGGAAACAGCAGCAGCCCTGCAGACTTTGATAGCAATCAAAACAATTTCCCCCCAGCAGCAGAGAATTCTGCAAACTGCTCATTCTCAGAGCCCCTTCCCAAGAAGTGACTTGTAGATGCCTCAAACAGTTAACAGAAAGGTCAGAACTGCTGGTATTTTATTATCAAATCAGCTTCTTTATTTACCAAGCAGACCAAAATTAGCTAAGATAAGCAGTGAAACAGCGCTGCATAACTGGGAACTGCTGCCTCTTGAGCAAACTTTGGTGGTTTTATAACGCAGCAGCAACAAAAGCGGCGGCGTTTTCCCCGTTTCTCCCCGTGTGCACTTGCAGCATCATGACAACATCCAAAGGAATGTTCCCAGCCCTGGGAACAGCTGCCCCTTCCACAGGGACCAGCAGTGGCGAAGGAAATTGAGCAAAAAGCAAAAAATATTTTGTGCTTAGGTGTGAACAGAAGCAATCCATGGTTTTAAATTCTCATGCAAAAGTTTGCATGGCTTACGCTGTGTTGTCTCAGGAACAAACTTTTTAGGGAGATGTTTTTGCGTTTTTAGACTCACCAGTAAAGCTTAGCATGAAGACACTAAGGGGTGGGCCTGTGAAGAACCTGAAAATTGACTTCATCCATTTTCAAAATCATAATCCAGTTTCCCTAACTCAGTTTTGAGGAAAGAATCTGTTATCTACTCATTCTAGGAAAAATAATCTCATCTAGATCTTCAAGGCCTGGAATGGAATCCTTCCCCTCAACAATCTGCAGCTTGCCTTGACTGATTTGTGGATTTAAGGGTCCCACGCCTGATAAGCACCCAGGGGCTACTCCCAGGTAAGATTTTCCCTTCCAAGGCAGCTCTGAAAACTCATTTTTCCCTCATTTTTTTAGCAGCTGAACAGCCAACTGTACTGAAATCACACCTCCGCTCAGCTTAAGCCAACAGCGGAACAAAACCTCCTCAAACATCTCTTATCTCTTGCTGGGTTTGTGTTCGGCCTTTCTTCCCCTCACAATGAAGGTGACCCGCGGTGCCACTTCTCTGTATCAGTTCTAGGAACTGAATGGTATCAGGAAACCCTTTTTAGAGAAGCTTTATCTCAAAGCTCCTCTTCCTCCCCCACGCCTTCCCACGTTCATTCCAGTTTATTCCACCGTTCCTCGTCTCCATCCCAAGCAGCTCATGACTAACCCACCTATTCCTCAAACACCACCCACAGCAGTGAACTCCGGGGGGGCTGCATTTCAGCTCTGCTCCGCAGGGAAATGCAGAAATATCACCTCGTTCAGCTGAGGGGGAGCATCCTCAGGGAGGGAAAGGGCTATTTAATGTCCGTGCTCTGTGTGACCACGCGCAGCTGGGGGAGGAATGGGGCTGACAAAAAAATGAGGGCTCCCAGTGAAAGAATCTGAAAGACATAAATATGTCAGGCAGCTTATGGAGAACATTACGGGGAAAATATTTGGACAAGAATCAACTTGCATAGGAAATTCATCAGTCACATCCGAAAGCAGAGATGCACGAATGCTTTGACAACAGGAGCTAATTATGCAGACTAACAAATGAGGTCGTGAGTGGAGTGTACCCACACAGACACAGCACGCAGCTCCGAGAGGCGAAAACATCAGCTATTAAACATGCACACAAGCAGGTTTTTTATCTGCACCTGGGATTTCACGTTCTTGGCCCAGAAATTGAACCCACTTTCAACCCCTTCCATTCACTGAGCCCTTCCACCGTGGGTTTCGCTGGCAATTCGCGACACCGCTAAAAAGATTTTAATTCAGATACGTTCTCCTGAGTGTGCACAAGTACAGCTGAAGTCTGACTGAGGTCTGAAAGGCTTTTCAGAGCCAGATCTTTCCCTTTGTGTGAATCAGACTGAACAAGACTTGAAGCCTGAGAGCTGCTGGATGCTGCCTGTGAGTAAACCTGAAGTCAAAAGAGGTTGATGTGACTTGTGACAAACACAGCAGCAGCCTCGGCTTTTCTGTCAGTGGAGAGAGAACACATCCAACCTGCTATCAAGACCTGGAGCTGTGACATTTCCCCTCCCCAAAAATATCTCACTGCATTTCAAAATGCCACGATAATCAGCTTTCTTTTCAGGTCAATTTTTTTCCTTCAAACAGAGCAGCTGATGAGGTCAAGCACAGGTTGCCATCCATATTTACATATTCCATATATGAAGATGTGCATCCTTACAGGTTACACTCATTCAGGATCCTGTTTCCATGCCCAAACTGCCTTTCCTGCATTAGCACTCATGCTCGGCCCTCCGTGCCTGTAACAGAGCCAATGGCACTTCTCAAAAGGCTTTTTTTTTCCTCTGCCCCAGTCTCGCTGTAGGTGATCAAAGCTCATCACAGGCACAGCAAGGCACGACTGTAAACCTTGGCTTTTGTGGAGCCAGCCAACACAGAGTGATTTCCTGGCAGGAATATAATTTAATACGCCTTTAAAGAAGTCATTTGCTCTGCCTGCTTTTAGCACTTACTGCAGGAGGTTCAGACACTGCACGGATAAACAGTGCAGGGGGAAGAGGAGGGAAAGAGGGAATGCATGAGCCTGAGAGGCAATTGGATGAGGGATGCCCAAGGTGACAGTCCCCAAGGCCTGGGGACAACTTGGGTGATGCCCTTACTCTGCACTGCTTTTATGGCCCCGAACCCAGGGTCATAAACTGCACATTTCAGATTGCAACGTGTCAAGCCTAGCCTGGAGTTCAGGGCTGAACAGGAATTATCAATGAAAATCCCCCAAGAGCTGTCAGATTTTTATTTTGTGCCCATTTCTGTGTGCCTGTGCTCACTCGCTGGATCGTTCCCTGACGACTCCCAGGGATTTCTGCGAACACTGGCCTGACCAGCACACCTAGCCAGGCCAGTAAATCAAATATCCCATCACACCAGCAGGCCAAAAGGTCTGCTGTCCTGCCCCCGGCAAGAGCCATTTCCTGGCATTTTAGAGGAGGAGGAGGAGGAGGGGAGAGTCTTAATGACCCCAGAGAGCCGTGCCCCTCCTAAGGTGTGGGACTGCAAGAAGGCCTTTCCGACTCCCACGCCACGAGTTTTTCCCGTTTAACATCAGTTAATACTTTATCTTTCTGTAGCCACATGTAGTTACTGCAGAGGGGTTTAGTCAGGCTTTTACAGTTTTTCCTCAGCTCCCAGTTTTGGGGAAGAGGTTTTGTCCTGAGAGCAGCAACATGTTCCTGTTCATTCTAAAATAATAATAACCTGACCTGCCACCATCCAGTACCCACACACCAGGCTCTAGCACACCTTCCAAGGAGCAAATCCCAGATTTCTCCCTTGTCCTGCTGCTGTCACCACCTGCAGCTCCCCACCAGGCCCCAGCACCACCAGCATCTACAAGATTGGCATTACCAATATATGTATATAATTAATAGAGATATCACAGAATATCCTGGTTTGGAAAGGACCCACAAAGATCACCCAGTCCAGCTCCTGGCCTTGCGCAGGACACCCCAACAGTCCCACCCTGTGCCTGAGAGCGCTGTCCAGATGTTGAGCTCTGGCATTCCAGATCCTCTTGGGCAGGTCTGTGTCCTCCATCCGGAACTGTCCCCTCTTCCTCCACCTTGTTCCTCCCTTGCAGAGCTGCTGATCTCCCTCCACAGCTTCCCATCTTGGCATCCCATTCCCATCCTGCCTCTGGCCTCTCCTCCACCACTCACCTCTCCACCAGCTTCCACATGGAATCACAGAATGGTTGGGATAGAAGGACCTTAAAGCTCATCTTGTTCCAGCTCCCGGCAGGGACACCTTCCGCTATCCCAGGGTGCTCCAAGCCCTGTCCAACCTGGCCTTGGACACCTCCAGGCATGGGGCAGCCACAGCTGCTCTGGGAAATCTGTGCCAGGGTCTCACCACCCTCCCAGGGAAAAGTTTCTTCCCAATATCCCATCCAAGCCTGCCTTCCATCCGTGTGAAGCCATTCCCCCTTGTCCTGTCACTCTGCGCTTGCTACATCCTTCCCCCCAAAGCGCTGCACCCCATTCTGTGCCCATACACCTCTCTGCCCCCCAGGTAATTCCCCCCAAGTCACAGATCCCTCTCTCCCTGCCAACCCCACCGCTCCAGGTCCATCCCAGCT
>VYZT01040755.1:97586-121977 GCA_013400735.1 Pomatostomus ruficeps
GGGCGGGGCGGGGCGGGGCGCGGTCGCCATGGGAACGCGGGGGCCGCGCTGGCCCCGCCACCCCCGGGACGGACCCGCGGCCCTGCCCGCGCCCCTCGCCGAGCTTGCGAAACGCCAGCGCTTCCCCTTTCCTGAGGACGCCTTCCCTTTTCTAAGAACGGCCCGGACGCGGGGAAGCGGCGCTGCCCCCCCCCGCCGCCGCCTCTCGCGGGGAGGGATGTGCCCGAGGCAGGAGCAGCAGCGGCATCCCCGTGGCAGGGCGGGAATGGGAACGGGAGAGCGTGGCCGTGCACCTGGCAGGTACCTGAGGCATCTCCCCACAGGGGCAGGGGGAGACAGAGCCCAGCGGGGCTCAGTCCCTGTTCCCGACATCCCCGCTCCAACGGGAGAACGAGCAGGACCAGGGAAGAGAGAGCAACAGGGAGAGAAATGGGGACCAGGGAGTGAAAAGGGACAAGGGAATTAAAAGGAGATCGGGGGGAGAAAAGGGATCGGGGGGAGAAAAGGAACCAGGGGGAAAAAAGGAGACAAGGGAGAGAAAAGGGAACCAGGGAGTGCAAAGGGACCGAGCAGAGAAAAAGGGGCCAGAGAGTCTAAAGGGAACCAAGGAGTGAGTTTGTCAGAGCTGATGCCACCAAACTTTAAAAAAATTACAACACGGGCTTGAAAGTCGGTTGAGTTGTTTCTTTGCTGCCTTCAGATCCTCTTTTCATCTCCTCTCGCAGGCAGAAGCACACATCCTTTTGCAGAACCCAGCCGGGGCTGGTAGCACACGGCATCAGCGTCACCGCAGCGGCTGTGGCGCACGGGAAACCAGGCAAAGGAAAAGCGCGGCTGCTGCAGTTTGGCCACATCGCTGTGGGGAACACGAGCACCCCAAACTCGGGCCTGGAGGTTGGACAGCACCTCTGGATCCATTCTCCTCCAGGGAGCTTTGCTTCCCCTGTGGCACCCGCTTGCTGAGACAGACAGGACAGCAGGAAGAGCACTAAACACAACGAGGGAGCCCAGCATGGATAGTTTATAAAACTCTCTGCCTTCGTTTTATTGCCTTTGGTAAAGCTTGGTAAATATTTCTGGGACAGGCAACTCCTTGTCTGGCTTTAATTACCTGGGCAAATTTTCCTAAGGATTATATTGACCTCAAATATGTCAACGTTTATTGAGGCCGTGTTCCTGAGGCTTTTCCCATTAGGTGCTAATGGATTCTGGCTAATAGTCAAGCCGGATTGACCACCGGCGGGTGCCCTGGCCAGCTCCACGCTACCACAAGTACCTGGGGAGGGAACTGGGGAGGGCAACCCTGGCTTTGCGAGAGCCAAGTACAAAAATCACCATGGCTCTGATCCAGAGAGATCAGGGAACACGCTTGAGCAATTGCATTCCTGACTATCTCCTTCCCTGGGCATGATTCACTCCACGTCGGGGCTGGAGCTACGTGTGAGACTTCAAGTAAAAGTTGCTTTTCTTGGGACTGTTGTGGCTGTCTCAGTTGGGGCTGTTGGGAGGGTTTCACTTGGGATTGTTTCACTTGGGACTGTTGGGACGCCACTCCTTGGTGCTGCTGGGGGCTCCCAGCCAAGCTTTTCCCACTTCTCCCTTGCCCCAAACCACCCTGCAGCTGCCCTGCCCTGCTCCCTCTCGAGCTGTCAGCTCCCAAAGGCTCTGGACAGGAACTCCTTGCACCCCAGATGCCTGCACTGAGCTCAGAGGAGGCCACAGAGGCAGAGACTTCCCTATCCGGCAGGGCGACGCTCCATTATCGCGTTTCTGTTCACGCTCGAGAAGGGGCTGAGGTAAAATCTCAGCCAGAGGTTTGTGGTTCCTGGCCACATGCAAAACTCTGTGCTCGTTTTTACTCTCCCACGCTTGGCAGAGAGGGGAAACTTCCCCTGCTGGGATGCCCCCTGTCCCCCTCCCCCAGCATTGTCACAGCCCTGGCAGGGCACCAACGGATGCTCCTGACGTGTCACCTGCAAGGGGAACCCTCAGGAACACAGGGGATGCCTACAGGAGCTTGCCCTCAAAACCCTGGAGATGCAGTGCCCAGGGGCTCCCAGGATGGCTCTCAGCCCCTGGAGAGATTCCCACATGCACTGCCCAACTCCAGGCTTGGTAAAACAGGATGGATGTGGCCCTGGGATGCGCTGCCAAGTCGCAGCGCTGTCCTTAACATCACCCACACAAACAGCAGTGTGGATTTGTCCTTTAATCACACCCCAAAAGGGTGGTGCAGACACAGTGTGGCGGTGGGTGCTGGACACTCAGTGCCCACGGGCTCAGGGAGAGGATGAGAGGAGAAGCACAGGCGAGGTGTCCATGCACGTGCAGATCTGAGCCAACCCTCAAGTGCCCTGGGTCACGGTGCAGAGGGCAGCGCCTCAGCTCTCCTGGGAGCTCCCAGAGCCTGGAGCTGGGCAAGGGCTTCAGTGCAACGTCCTGAGGAATCCCGGAGGTAGCTGGGCAGGCAGAGGCACAGGTCTGACTTCAGGTTACAAGGAGCTGCCACTGTGGTGGATTAAAGCTCGGAGCCAGCCTCGGTGAGCAGGGACGAGTCCCTGGGAGTGCCATGCTGTGAGCCAGGCATGGAGACGCAGGAGCTGCGTGTGCAGGGTCCATGCTGAGCCGTGCTGTGGCCCGAGGGGCTGGACGTGGCCTGGGTGGTGGTGCTGTGTGAGGGAGCCTGTCCAGAGGCTCCTGGGCTGTTAGAATGCCTGGCACAGCTTCCTCTGCTCCTCGGGGCGCTGGCTCTGCGGGGACACAGGTTGGAGGGGTCTTTCTGCCTGGCTCCTGTGGCCAGGGGACCACACAGCCTCCTCCTGGCAGTGCCACGGGTGCCAGGGAAATATTAGGATGGGCAGGGCAGGAGGGAGGCAGGACTGAGAGCACTGCCAGGCTGTGAGCCCTGCCCTGAGGAGTTACCTGTATGATCTCTATACTGTTGGCAGCAGCCACCAGCCAGGACACAGGTCCCTTTGGCCCCACCTCAACGTCACAGAGCGCAGGGGAGCCACTGCGAGAGGGCAGGGAGGGCGTGCAGGAGCCTGAGGCGGGGTCACTGTCCCCAAAAAACTGCAGTGGGGACAGCCCGATCTGGAAGGGCAGGAGAGGGATGGACGCACAGCCCTTGTGGAGGACACCCATCCCACCAGGGAACCTCCCAGTGCCCCAGGGCTCCCCAGCCAGGGCAGCACTGTGCCCTCCAGACCTACCGAGTGGTAGAACTCATCACCAGCAGGGTCGATGACCAGCAGCGTCACCTGGTCCTCCCGGGCCCGGATCCTGTGCACGGTCTGCTCGTGGTCCAGCCCCTCGATGCTCTCCCCGTTCACGGCCAGCACACGGTCCCCTTCCTTCATCCCTGCCTGCTCGGCCGGCAGCCCCGCGTCCACCTCCCACAGGAACTGGCCTGGGGGCAGAGGGAGCAGGGAGATGCTCACAGACAGGAACTGTCTTTGCTGGCCCCCGTGGGCAGGTGGGGATGGTGTCCCAGTGCAGGCACAGAGCTGGCAGCTCATCCCAACCCTCCAAAATGCCTCGCTCAGGCACAAACTGCCCCCCTGAGCCCCCTCACCTACTCCCCCCGAGCTGCAGTCATCCTCCTTGAGCAGGAACCCGTAGCCAGCGGGACCCTTCACCAGGTGCAGCTCGCGCACCTTGAAGGGCAGCCGGGAGGTGTCTGCTAGGGCGGCCGTGACCCGCAGGCCCCGCAGGCGGTAGAACTCCTCCACGGCGCTGGATGCCACCAGCAGCGTCACCTTGTTGCCGCTCTGCTTAAGCTGGATGGGAAGCACGGGGCGCTCAGTGACATCCTCAGCCCGGTCCCTCACCCCCCAGGCCGGGAGCAGGCACCTTTTTGGTGAGCTGCGTGTGTGAGTAGCTCTTCACGCTGTCCCCGTTCAGCTCCAGCAGCCAGGAGCCCGGTGGCACCCCTGCCCTGTCCGCTGGCCCGTCCTGCAGCACCGACAGCTGGAAGGTGCCCTTGGTGCCTGCAGGGAGGAGCAGAAGGGGCGCTTTGGGGTGAGCGGGGTGCTGCAGAGAGGAGGCTCATGGTGCCAGTATCTGCTTTACCTTCTGGACATGACACACTGAAGCCAAAGCCACTTTTGTCCCTGGTGACGTGGCAGAGGCGCGGGCGGATGTCATCGGGCAGCATCTGGGACAGGTCCCTGCCCAGGGATTTGGCTGCTTCGTAGGAGTCACCGTCCAGCACCGCCAGCAGGACCTGGTTCCCGCTGGCCTTGATCTTCTGCACCACCTGGAAGGAGCCAGGCTGTGATCCCTGGGCAGGCTCCCCTGCCGTGGGGTGGGATCAGCATCCCAGGGGTCATGCATCCTCTGTGCCCCTGGCTGGGGAGGACCCAGGCATTCCCACAGCCCCCGAGTTCTCCTGGCTTACCCTGAGGTGGTCCATGTGGTCCACGAAGTGGCCATTGACCTGGAGGAGCCGGTCCCCGTCCTGCAGCCCCCTGCGCTGGGCCACCCCCCCCAGCTCGATCTGCCGGATGACGTGGCCCTGGCAGCCCAGCTCCTCGTGGAGGCAGAAGCCGAAGGTCTCCGTGTTGTCCTTGGTCAGGAGGTAGAAGCGGGGCTCCCCCATGCCCTCGCCGTCTGTGTGGGGGCACAGCCCGTGAGTGGGGCCCTGCAGGGATCCTCACACGAGTTCTGCACCCCATGCTGGGCTTGGATCTGCTCATCCCATCTGTGGTCACCTCCCACAGGTCCCCAGTGTGAGAGCTCAGCCCCCCGGCCGTGCCCCGGTGCCACAGCCCCGTGCAGACACAGGGACACCCTGGGAGAGGAGGGCGTGTATTTACCCGTGTCCTCAGTCAGTGTCAAGGCAGGGTTGTCGATCCCAACTTTGGGGTTAAATTCAAATTTTCTGAAATGATAAAGGGCAGGAGAGGCCACGTTAGTGCAGGATGGCCGTGGCTCTGCCTGTCCCAGCCTTGGGGATCCTGTTCCTCCCAAAATGGGCCAGCTGGGGCCTGTGCCTCCTCTTCCTTGGGAAAAGCCAGAGGGGATCTCCCTCCTGGACCATTCCCCACATCTCTCCTGAACCCCAGAAAGCCCCTGGCCAAGGGGAGATCAGCACTTACATGATGGACATCTTGTCTCCCTCGAGCCCTGCAGAGGGAGAGGAGAGATCAGCACAGGAGGGGTGGGCTGGGAGCAGACCCCACACTCTCAAGCGCTCAGGGCTTGTCCGCTCAGAGGCTGAGACTGCCGTGCCAGGGGAGGGGGTTTCCCAAACCCACACAGCCCCCAAGCCCCTCTGCCTCTCAGCACAGGTTGTCCTTGGCCCTGTCACCGCTGCCCTCCTGCATTCAGGACCTGCTGCTCAGGTCCCACGGGCACTCACTGCCCAGCCCAGCGAGGGAAAAGCGGGACCAGGCAGATGGAGCTGTCCTGGAGGTTTACAGGGCTCTTCATGAGGGTTCACCAGGACCCCAGAGAGCTGCTGGAGCCAGAAGGAGACAGAAACCTTCCCCAGAACACACCTCCCCATAAACGCCTCCCCACGTCCTCGGGCACAAGGAACCCCAGACCCAGGGAGAGGGGATTCCTCCCCAGCAGCCCCACAATGAGACATTTTCCTGCATGCCTCTGGCTCCTCTCCAGGGGCTGCCTGGGCTCTGACAGTGTCCTGCCCCACCCGGCAGCGGGGCTGTGTGTGTGAGGAAGGGTCTGCAGAGGATTCCCCGGCACATACCTTTTGTTTGCTTCATGGCTGCGGGGCTTGCGAGAGGGAGCAAGGTACAGGGTGAAGTGGCAGGGAAGCGTCCCTGCCTCTCCCAAGACGCCCCAGGTTTAATGGTTAAACAGCCCCGACGTCTTCCCTGCCCTCCCAGCCCCAGGGCGCTGCCAGTCGGAGCTGGGAGCACCCTGGGACACCCAGTGTGGGGACAGCTCCTGGTGGCTTCCAGAGGGACACACAGGGCGAAGAGTGACTGGATCAGCACTGGAGCAGAGGTGGCTGCTCCGTGCCAGCCCTGTGAGATGGGGAAGGGGCAGAACCCTCCACTGCAGCTGCTGGAGGGGCAGTCCCACATTCCCCCCTGAGGAAGGGTCCAAAGAGGAGATCACATCTCAGTACTAGCGTGCTTCAGTGGAAACAGAGTGGTGCACTTTAATGCTCCCAAAGGATTCACAGACAAGCCCCAATTCTGCTCCCTGCCGCTGCTTTGGCCCGGGTGCAGGGGCTGGGTTTCCACAAGCCCAGAAGAACAAGTCCCATTTGCTCCTGGCCTGGTTTCTGTCCCGTTCCCACACTTCAGCCTCGCCTGCAGATGAGGCTGAGCCCCACACCCCCAGCACCTCTGACAGCACCATCCACTCAGCATCTCCGGGTGGGTAAGGGTGCAGGGAATGTGCTGCTGGGCACACTGTCCTGCCCCATCCCTGGCTGGTGGATGGGCAGCAGGTTACAGGGTCCCATCCTGCAGTTTCCCCAGCATTTTCTTGACCTCGCTCTCGACTCGCAGGAACTTGGCTTTCCTCCAGGGATTGGCAGTCTGGCGGCGGCTGCTCTCCAGGTCCTGCAGGAGGAGGGCGAGGTGCTGCCGGACCCTCTCGCGGTCCCAGAAGGGCAGGTTCCTCTGCACCACGTTCAGGATGTGGGACCAGTAATCGGAGACGTCGGTGCCGGCCGTGAGGAAAACCAGAGCCCTGACGCCGTCCCGGTCCATGCGCAGGCTGTCGAGGGCCCTCTTGCCGTCCTCACTGATGTCGTTGAAGTAGAGGCTGGGGAAGCAGCAGGAGACACTGGTGAGGGCTGAGGGGAGGGACAGAGGCAGACAGGACAGGGACACTGTGAGTAAAAGGGCAGGGATGTGGCAGAGCGGACTCACTGCACTTTGTCCAGCGTCTTGTGCCTTTTGGCCACCTCCACCACACGCAGGGCGGCCGCGTCCGTCAGGGAGTTGTAGCCCAGGTTGAGCTCCTGCAGGTGCTGGTTCTGGGCCAGGTGCTGGGCGATGGCCTCGGCGCCGGCGTCCCCCAGCGCCGTGTGCAGCAGGGACAGCTGGGTCAGCGAGCGGTTGCCGGCCAGCGCCTCGGCCAGGTAGCGAGCGCCCTGCTCGCCCACGGGGTTGTTGGCCAGCCTGCGGACACGGGAGCTCAGGGAGGGCCGGGGCACGTGGTGGGCAGCGGTGGCAGTGCCATGCAGGGGCGGGGGCCGTACTCACCGCAGGCTGCTCACCACACACTTGTCATGCAGGAGCAGGTCACGGATTTCCTTGCAGGCGTCGGAGCCCAGGCTGTTGAGCTGCAGACTGATGCGACGTGAGACATGGGGGTGACAGGAGCAAAATGGCTGTTACCTGTGAGCCTGGCAGCCCTGCCCGCTCCGTTTTCCCCATCACCATCCTCCCCGGGCTCCCCAAACTAGGCCACTCCAGGTTTCCTCTCCTGAAGGGAGCACAGTGACACCGCACCGGAGCATGAGCCAGCAGAGCCAGTGCCAGCAGGAGCAAGGTGAGGGGAGGGGGATGGCGGAGTCTTCAGGGGGTGGGTGAAGGTCAGAGGAGGGATCAGGGCTCCATCAAGCCCTCCTGAGCATCTGGAGGAAGGAAGTGCGGCACAGCCCAGCTGCACAGCCCGCTCCATCTGTGCTGAGCACGTCTCGCCACCACCTGGGCGGCAGGAAGACCTGCAGCTCCACAAATGTTCTGGAACGTCTGCGGGAACATCTGCCCAGCCCAGACTCCCACCTTTGGGACACCGAACTGCTCACGGAGCTGACGACGCGGGGATGCTGGGTAACTTCCCGCAGGGACTCGGGTCTGCCAGGACAGCTGGCAGCCTGCCCAGCCTGTACCAGCTGCGGGGAACGTCTCAGAAATTCCTGCGGGAGCGTGAGCTGGGACTGCAAATCCCAGCATGCAGTGCCCCAGACAGGCGGCTCAGGGAGCGTTGCATGCTGGAAGCTGTAGTTCCCTAGGTCTGCACTGAGGATAAACATTCCCTTCCCTCGCTTTTCCACACCCGGGCTCCTAAAGCATCCCCGTGATGGGCAGAGGTGAGGAAGAACCCAGTTTTCAAGCACTTCCCGAGGGCAGGAGGATGTGGTACTCACTGGAGAGCTTTGCATCGCAGCAGGACAGGGAAGAGGGTCCTCAAGCCGCCGCTGTCCAGGTTGCAGGAGGTCAGGTTCAGCTCCTCCACCTCGTGGCACGTGGTGCTCATGACAGACGCCAGCACCGAGCACTTGAGAGGGGTCATCTTGATGGAGGAGAGGTTGACAGCGCGGAGGGAGCGGATGGCCTCGGCCGTGAAGCGCTCGTTCTGGAACTCGTGCAGGAAGAACAGGTAGTCCATGAGCTCGGAGGGGGGCAGGCCCCTGCGGCCCTTCCTGATCACTGTCTTCTTCATGGCCCTGGCGATCTCGAAGGCCGCCAGGTTCTTGATGGAGCAGCCCAGCTGCTCCAGGATGGCGCGGTTGCGGCGGGACAAGATTCCGCCCATGAAGATGGGGAAGAGCTCGAAGACCTCATCGTCGGGGGCCTCGTCGGGGTGGCGCATGGGGCCCTCCACGCCCAGGATGCTGGAGTTGATCTGGTCCAAGACGTCGTCGTTGTAGTAATCCTCCTCTTTGAACAGCTCCTCGGCCATGGTGTGGGCGATGGCGTCCCTGTCCTTGCCGCTCAGGCGCGAGAAGTAGCGAGGGAAGATTTTGAGCAGGTTGAAGAGCACGGGGAGGAAGCGCAGGGGCAGCACCTTGGAGACGATGTTCACAACCACAGCCACATCCTCGCTCACCTTCCCGATGACCTCTGACAGCTCCTTCCCCACCCGCTGGGCCAGGGTCTTCTTCTCGCCCAGCACCACGTACAGGGCTGCCAGGTACTCCTGCATGGCGGGGATGGTGAAGACGAAGGTGTGCTCCTTGCCCGGCTGCACGCACGGGCTGAGGAAGAAGCGGAAGACGTCGCTGCGGAAAACCTCCAGGAGGTTGAGCTCGCTCTCCGTCTTCATCTCCACTTCGAAGCACTGCTGCAGGTCCTCCTCTGAGAAGCAGGTCTTGCGGGACATCACCCCCTCGTAGGCCAGCTTGCCCACTGTCTTGGCCACGTACTTCATCATGGAGATGTGGTTGGGGTCGGTGCTGTCCAGCACCTCCCCGCTGAAGTTGAGCCTCAGGAAGCTGGTATAGATGCCAGTCAGTGTCTGGCTGGGAGGAACCGTCCTGGTGAAGTAGAGGAAGTGCAGGGTGGTGCACACCAGCCAGCAGTAGGAGGGCAGGAAGCAGGCAGCCGTTATTTGGTTGTGGCGCTCCAAGTTCCTCGACAACATCTCCACCAGGTTCTCCTGCTCTGCCGAGCTGCGATCCTGGCTTTCCTCTCCGGAGCAGCCGGGCTGGCTGAGACGCATCTGGAAGTAGAGCTTCTGCAGGTTGGTGTCGGAGAAGCCGCAGATCTCGGCGTAGCGCCCCACGTACTTGCCGGGGATGCGGCGCACGGCCGACGGGCGCGTGGTGACGATGATGCTGGCCTGGGGACACAGAGGTGGATGGGTTTGGGGCTGCTCACCCACAGAGAGGCGCACAAGGATCACCCCATCCATAGGCTGGGGTTCACAAAGCTGCTGCACAAAGGATCAAACCCAGCCCAGGCAGAGGGGACAGAGGAACTTTCCCCATTCTCTCCTAGGCAGAAATAAAGTCTGGAAGATCACAGCCTTCCCTGCCTTACCAGCTATCCCCAAAGATCCCACCAGGGACATGAGGCCACCTTGGCAAGGCCCTCCAGGAGCAGAGGCTGCCTGTTTGCCGCCAGCCAAGCTGAATGGCAAATAATTATCACAACAGCCCTGCCTGGGATGCCTCAGGGCTCACCCCAGCACAGAGGAGGGCAACACTGACCTCAGGCAGGAGGTATTTCCGCAGCAGGTTGACCACGATGGCAGAGGGGGGCACGGGCTCGTTGGGGTCACAGCACAGCTCCGTGCCAGCCAGGCGGAAGTCCAGGTTGAGGCGCTCCAGGCCGTTGAGGATGAAGAGCACCCTGAGGTTGGAAGCCTCCAGCACCGGCACCACGTCCCGGAGGTGCTGGTACTTCTTGGTGATGAGGCGCCGCAGGGAGACATGGGCGTGGCTGTGGGACAGGTCCTCGCAGGAGAAGGGGATGACCAGCTCGAAGCGGGGCAGGCGCCCGTGGCACCAGTCCACCACCATCTTCTTGATGAGGGTGCTCTTCCCCGTGCCCACGGTGCCATAGAGCACCACGTTCTTCACCTGCCGCCCGCAGGCATCCACGTCAAAGAGGTTGTGGAGGCCGATCACCTTCCTCAGGGGCTGCTGGAGTTGGTTCTGGATGGTTAAATCAGGGGAGGGCTTCAGAATCTCCTCCAGGGAGCTCTCCCGGATCACTGGGTCCACGTGCACAGCATCCAGAGAGAACGATGGGCCGAACTGCCTCTCCTCATTGGGCTGGTGGCTGAACCACGCAGACAGGCTCTTCTGGTGCTTCTTGATGGCAGCTGCATGGAGGAAGGTGTTGGACATGACAAGGGCTGCTCACTGGCAGGGCACTGGGGAAGCTGCCTGCCCCAAGCCACCGCAGAGAGGGGCCAGCACCCGGTTATGGGGAACCCTCACACTGCCCAGCAGCTGCCCCCACCCTGCTGTGCAGGACCCTCCCTCCAGCACAGAGCTGCAAACTCACCCGAAGAGGCCACGTTCCTCAGCTGGGACTGGCCACGGCGAGAGGAGTCGGGCTGGGCAGAGCTCTCCTGGGAGCCTCCCTGGTAGCGAACACAGCCCCTGCAGGAGGAGGGAGAGTGTCACAAGGAGCACAGAGCCCTGCCTGGGGCAGGGTGGGCACATCACAAGCCAGGCCGTGGGAAGGGCTGAGAGGAGCCAGCTCACCCCTTCCTTCCCCCACACCACAGGAGAGCGCAGGGCCAGGGCAGGGAGGTGAAGGCAGGTCAGCAAACCAGGGGCTGTGCATTCCCAGGAAACCCGTGGCGAGGCAGAGGAGGTGGGCTGGAGTCAGAGCAGGCAGGGAGGTGGGTCTGGGTGCTTTTCTAGGTGGAAGCAAAGCTGTGTCCCTGGTGCCAAGGCAGCCAGGTGCTGTGGCAGAGCCCCAGCCCTGTGACCCTGACTGTACCTGGGGAGGCAGACGCTGCTTGAGCGAAGGATCTTCCTGAGCAAGCACCTGCCTGAGGGACCTGCTGGGGAGGAAGAACGCACACAGTCAGGGATGGCCCTCTCCAGCCCAGCACTGACCACCCCAGCCAGCCCAGGGGCTTCACGCCTTGCTGGGGTGAAGGATGTCCAGCTGGGGAGGGATGTCCCACAGGGACAGGCTTCCCTGGGGGCAGCACAGAGTGCCAGGGGCACAGAGCCCAGCTCACCTGGCACTGCAGCAGCGCACACAGACACAGCACGGGTGCCCCTGCTCCCTGCCAGGGACCGCGGCAGCTGCGCCCAGCTGCCCCAGGGCAGGCAGCTCTGGCACTGCATGGCCCGGGACATCCTGCACCTGAAAGAGAGAGGAGGGGCTGAGGGGCTGCGGGGTGCTCAGCAGAGCGGCAGGGGCTGCAGGGATGTGGGGCAGCAGAGCCCTGCCCAGCCTTACCTGTCCCAGCGCGGTCCAGTCCGGCAGAACCGGCTGTGCTGGAGGTGACTCAGGCTCCCGGCTCAGCAGGACGATCCTTCAGCAGCACGGGAGGTGCTCACAGCCCCCGACATCCTGGGAAACTGAGGCACAGCAGGGACAGGGGGTAAGCAAACCCCAGCAGAGAGGAAGGGACGAGCAGGCTGACAGCTTGCTCCCTCCTCCCACAAGCCAGGCTGTTTACAGTCCCTTTTTACGGTATCCAGATGGAGAAACTGAGGCACAGGGACAGGGGCAGAGGCACAGAGAGCTGACCTTGAACACGGGTGTCCCGACCTCGGTGTCTTTGTAGAAAACAACCCCCAGTGAGTCCCATGCCCGGCTTCCAGCCCCTTCCCAGCCCCTGTGCCGGGCCGAGCGCCCTGCGCTGCTCTCCTCCTTTCAGGGACCCCTCTCGGATCCCCGTGACACTCGTGGCACTCGATCCCTGGCTCGCCGTGCCCTCCCCGCTCCGTGCCCGAGGCCGTGGCGGTGCCGGGACGCGGAGCCGGGGGCAGCGGGCGCGGAGCGCGGCGGCACCGGGAGCAGCGGGGTTACCTCGTCCTGCAGGATCCCAGCGGGGAGAACCGAGCCCTCTGTGCCCACAGAGCACAGCCCGGAGCTGCCCATCCGCTCGCGTCCCGGGCACGGGCTCGGCTGCGGAGGCGGCTGTTTGCGGATGGAACTTCCTGCAACGCCATCGTGCCCCGTCCCGCCCCACGCCCGGCGCCTGCCAGCTCCCCGAGCAGCATGGGAGAGCGGCGGGGAGAAACACCCGCACAGGCTAAACACAGCCACGGGGAGGATGGATGGGGGGCCGGGGTCTTACCAGATGTGCTGCAAGGCGGGGATGCGCTCCGGACACATCTGGCGGCTCTGCATCCCCCGCTGCTGCCCGGCTGTGCAACCAGAGCCTGCGAGGACGGGTTCTGCTCGGGAGAGAATCGCTCCCCAGCGGGAGAGGGGAGGCAGCGCCTGGCTGTGCCTGTTTGTGGTGCACACACAAACCCACGCACCTGTACCTGCCCTCTCGCTGCTGGCACACCCGTTCTGGCCACCCAGCAAGACGCTGCGCTGTCACTGGGGCCACTTCTCAGTCCCTGGATGCTGTCCTGAAAAGTGCCAGCCCACCCAGGGGTTCCGGGATTGAGGGGTCACACCTGGGTGACACTGCCAGGCCCTATTTGCACCCCAAATTCCCTGATAGAACCCCCTGACACGTGTGCCCTCGAGGCTCTCGGGAAAGGGACACAGCCAGGCAGTACACTATAAATATAAGTTTTATTGATGTGTGAAACCCGACAAGTACAGCTGGCATCTCAGAAACACCGACACAAACCGCAAACATCTCCTTCTACCTGACAGCTCCCGGGACCCTCTGGGCACTGGTGAGCGCCAGCAGCAAGCTGGGAGCTGGCACCCCGTCCCTGCGGGGCACTTACCTGCCTGTGCAGCCCCTCCTGAGCGCCCAGGGCTTCACCCCGACCCTGCCTGGTTCCTGCCAGGCTGCAGCTGTGGGCAGCAGTGCCCTGGTCCCACCAAGGCAGGAGGACCTGGGCAAATGCCACCCAGAGCAGCTGCCCCAACAGAGCTGTGCCTGCAGACTCCCTCGGCCTTTGAGCTGTTACCTGCACGTTGTTTTGGCAAGCTGTCCCGGGCAGAAAGCAGCTCACCCCTGTGTCTTGTGGAAATGTGAGTTTCAGTGCCTGCACTTCTCCCTGGATCACACATCCCCTCCTGTCCAGCCTCCTCTGCCCGTGAAGGCTGGCAAAGCTCAGAGTCCGGCGTGGCAGGGACACACACAGAGATCCCAGGCAGCCACAGTGGCAGAGGGACAGGACAAATGGTGTCCACACACAGTGAGAAGGAAACACTGTTTTATTGCCTGATTTGGGAGAGGGGTGAAACCCTGGGAGAAGCCCCATCCCCTCCCTGTTCTAGCCCAGTCTCCCCTCCAGCAAACCCCAGCCAGGTGATGAAGCATTTGCTCTTCTTGTGCGTGTGACAAAGGTGGCCTGGACATGCATGGAGGTGAGTGGCCGTAGCCCTGCCTGCCTGCCTGCCAGCACAGCCCCCGCGAGAGGCAGAACCTGAGACAGCCGTGCCTGGGGGCCGGAGGGGCTGAAGCAGTTTTTGGTGGGTTGAGGCTCAACCGGTGTTCCCAGGGAGCCAGAGCCACGGCTTGAACCCCGCCCTCGTCCACTCAAAGTGCATCAAAGAGAAGGCAGGGGCAGGAGAGGAAAGGAGGTGTGGGGGAAGAAGCCCGCTCTCCTCCACCACACTCCTCGTGATTATCCAGACGCGTTCTCTCGTGGGATTCCTGCAGCCAGAGGCTCCGCTTCCCTGCCCTGCTAAAGTGCATCCTTGCTGCTTCCCTAAGGGCCCCTGGAGCAGGACGGCTGCTCCATCCCTCTGCCATGCCAGGGCAGACACAACCGGCTCCTTCAGGGCAGGGCCCGTCCCGGCAGCAGAGGGACAACAAACCCCGGGTGCTCAGCCCAGCCACGCCAGCCTGGGGGCTCAGTGCAAACGTGCTTCTTCCCTTTGCATTTCCCCGTGCCTTTCACCACCTCTGGGACTGTCCTTGAAGAGAGGGAAAGGACAGTGACACCTCAGCTCAGTCCCTCGGGTGCCTTTACCCCATGCCACACCCCTCACTCATCACAGCCCCTTCATCCCAACACATTCACGGGTGTCCTGCTGCCCCGGGGACGAGGGGGGCCTGCCCCATCACCCCCACTCCCCAGAGCCCTTGCCCAGCTCGGGGACAGCCATCCTGCAGCTCCAGGGCTTGTCCTGGCCCTCTGCCCCGCGGTGGCTGCGTACCTGCTCAGCTGGGACGCTGCAGCTCAGCGGCGCAGGAGGCACAGGCTGGGGCACGGGCAGTGGCAGTCACTGGTGCCTGCTGGTAGCCCCTTTGCTCCACACACTAGTCCATCTTGTGCTGGTCCTCCTGGGAGCGATGGTGGCCCTGGCTGTGATGGCACAGGGGTGTCCAGGTGTGCTGGGTGCAGGACACAGCGCTGGGGACGGCAGAGCCACCAGGGTGCAGAAGGCAGGACCCACCACCACAGCCCCAAATGCCAGGGAGGAGGCAGTAGCTGTGCAAAGCTGCCCCAGTGACACCTCCTGCATCTTGGGATCCTGCCAGGGAAAACCCTCAGCCCAGCAGAGCACGCTGGGCCAGCCCAAGAGCAGGACAGCAGCAGGGCATCAGCTCCAGGGACAAGGAGATGGAGAAGGGTGACAGCCCCGCCAACCCCTGGCTTCCTGCCTATCCTGCACCTCGTGACAGAGCAGACACTGGGACTGTCCCCCTCTCCTCCGTGCCCCTGTGGCTGTGGTTGGCAGCACCGTGCCCAGAACACTGCAGCCCTCCAGCTGGCACAGCTCCGCTGCAGAGTGCAACGCTGAAGGAAGATCCAGGAATTTTGTGAGGGACAGTGAAAAGTCAGACAGCAGTCCCAGGGGAAAACCCCGATGCTCAGCACAGAAAGGACATTGGGGCATGTCCTGCTTCCAGACCCTCTGTGCAGGACAGCCCCACGGCCAAACATCCCTTGGTGCTCTCCAGGCAGGGGAAACTCAGCTTTGCTGAGTGCCCAGCACCAGCGCCAGGCCAGCCAGACTCCGCTGCGCAGCCTCAACCCGAGCCAGCAAAACCACAGGTCAGTCTCCAGGACTCTGCTGAAACCTGGCATTGCCCTGCAATCCCTGGCTGCTCCGAGTGCCAGGAGCAGCATCCCCCGGGCTGACCTGAAGCAGGGCCAGCCCGCCGGGGTGGGGCAGGGCTGCCACCCCCACGTCCGTGCTCGGTGCGTTCCCGTGTCTGTGGGTGACGAGTGGAGCCCAGTGCCAGCAGTGCCACACGCCCACGAGCCTGGGCTGGGCAGATAAGCAGGGCGCTGTGTTCCCAGCACAGCAGCGTGTGCAGATGCCCCACCAGCCCTGGGCTCAGCTCGGTTCCTCTGGAGACCCAGCAAGGTGCCGAACTGCTTCCCTCTGCAAGATGTGTGACCCTGGGGGAGCCACCACAGGAGTGTGCCAAAAGGGACCTTTCCCGGTAGAGTCACAAAGTGCAAAGGCTTTCCCAGTGTCCGGGTCACCCGCTGCAAACAAACCACTCTGGGATCTCACCTGGCTTCCAGTCCAGGCCCTGCTGGGACCCCCTTCTGCGCAGTGTCACCCCGGGAGGCTGGCACTGCGACAGGCCGGGTGTCCCCGTCCTCCCCTCCTTGCACAGTCGCTGCTGAGTGAGGCTCATCCGCCCTGTCCTGCTGAGACAGCCCCAGTGATGGCGGGGGAAGAGAGGGCGCAGGGGAAAGGCTCAGGGCCAGCTCTGCTCCTGCAGCAGAGGCTCTGGTGATGACACAGCTGAGCCCAGCCCTGTTTTTCAGCCTCCTGGCACTGGCAGGGTGTGGGAACCTGAATCCTCCTTGCTCTGTTCAAGCACTTGAAGGGATCAGTCACTTCTCTCCGCGTTGGTTGGTTTGGTTCAGACCCTCTTGTCTCAGACCCCAAAGATGACTGAACGTGACACTCCCACAAGTCTGAGAACACTGTCCTGTTCCCACAGACCCTGGTTTGAAGATCCCCTCTCTGAGGATGGCATCCCAGCAGAGGTCTGAGACAGAGCCCCAAGTCCTTCTCTGCCTGCTGGCTCCCTTTCCCCTCTGTGAAGACCGGGATGCAGTGGGGTTTGTGGGGGAAAAAGGAAGAAAAATAAAGAAAAAAGCAAAAAAGAAAAAAAAGGAGGAGTTGCGCAGAAGGGAAAGGGGGTTGCAGCAATCTCTGTGGCTACGGCGACAGGAAACACTAAAGCCTTGTGCAACTTCACCTACGGCATCTTTGGGCTCTTCTCAGCACTGACTCACACGCTGCTGCCCAGGACGAGGAACGGGGCCACGAGCTGCACTTCCAACGCTGCAGCTCCCTCCTCCCAGCCCAGCCCCAGCCCGCTGCTCCCCCTGCACGGAGCAGTCTCCTCCCAGCCTTGCTCGGCACAAACCACCTCGGCAGGACTGTCCCCGGTGTCCCCAGGGCAGCGCCAGGCAGGGACGACAGGAGGGCACCCAGGCTCCGTGGGGCTCATCAGTCCTGGGGGAGAGGGTGGCACATGCCAGGGCTGTACAAAACGTTTTGCAATGAAGAGAGTGTGTGGAAAGGTTAAAACAGTTCCGAGATGTCTCAAAACCCTTCTCGACTGAGCCAGGCCTGGCTGGCACCTCCCAATGCCTCCGCCACGGTCCGGGACCTGCAGGAGCACCGTGTCCATCTGCAGAACATCTCTCACAGCAGGCCAGGCCCGGGAACGGCACCGGGGCCCCGCGGCCCCTTTATCTCTCTGATTTGACCTTGTACCTCAGGACCAGGTAAGCCAGGAGCCGCAGGATGACGAAGAAGATGCCCAGGATGAGGAAGTCCAGGTAGAGCTTGGCCTCCTCCACGTCCAGCTCCTGCAGGATCTTGATGGGCTTTTGGAAAGGGCAGAAGTCCTCGAGGCACTCCAGGTCCTCGCGCTCCATGGCGTAGATGGTGAGGATGACGCCCTCGAAGCCATACCTAGGGCAGAGCACACCCCGAGGTCACCAGGGCCCCAGGGAGCCCAGGGAGCCCAGGACAGGGAGCTCTGGGGACCCACCTGACGTAGGAGACATAGGAGCTCCACTGCAGGTAGGTGGGGATGGTCTTGAAGCTGACGAAGAAGCCCGAGAAGAGCAGCACGGGGATGGCAGTGACCGGTCCCACAAAGGTGGCCACCTGCGGAGCAGAGGCCACTGGGGGTCACGTCCCTGCCCACAGCTGCACCACCCCTGGGCGACACTTCCCTCCACCCTGAATTTTCATGGGGCCCCTTGCAGCTCCCCGTGGAACAGGCAAAGCCCCATCTGACCTGCAGGGAGGTGGAAGCAGCTCCGATGAGAAGCCCGAGGGACTGGGCCACCAGGGCAGTGGCGGTGGCCAGGGCGGAGAAGAGCAGGAAGCGCGTGGCCTCGGGGGGCTGGCCTGTCATCCAGTACACGATGCTGCAGTAGGCGATGGGGCAGATCACCTGCAGGGGACAAAGACACCGCCCTGCTGGACCCCAGGCCAGCCTGGGACACTGGGGTGGCCACACAGTTGGCTGTGCCAAGGCAGGCACGTCAATCCACGGAAAGCTCACCTGGAAGGGCACATCTGCCATGGTCTTTGCCAGGTAATAGGCTTTGAGGCTGTACCAGTAGTTCAAGTGCTCCCGCAGGAACACGGTCATCTCCTGGGGGACTGCAGGGGAACAAGGAGTGAGCAGCCAGCAATTCCCTGCCCTGGGCTGCTCCAGCCCCTCTCCCAGCTGTCCTGCTGCAGACAGGAGAGATCCACCATGTAACCCCCCTGCCTGCATCATGAGTGGGTGCTCAAACCCTTCATCGGGGAAAAAAAGTCATTTATATGGGAGATTTCCAAGTGGGAAAGTCAGCATGGTTGGGGTTTTTTAAGCAAAGAGGCAAAGCAGAAAACACAGCTTCTCAGAAAAAAAAATAAATTAAAAATAAAGCAAAACAAAAATCTGCTTTGAGGCAACAAGGACATTATAGCCAAATAAAGGGCAAAACTGCAGTACAGTCAAACAAATTTTTCCCTTCTTCTTTAATTTTTTTTCTCTCTTGTCTCTTATTTTTGCCTTTTGCTGAATCTGTCTGGCTCCCCCCACCCTGCCCAGCTGCCACACAGCTGGAGCACCCCAACAGCTGGGGCCAGCGAAGGGATTTTGGGGCAAGGAGCTCCTTACAGGTAAGGATGGTGGGCATGAGGGCGGCGAACATGAGGAAGAGCATGGAGAAGAAGAGGAAGCCAGTGTTGTTGAAGACCTTGCCCGCGTCGTTGCCGATGTGCAGGTAGAGCAGCCCGATGAGCACCCCGATGCAGATGTGGGACATGAACCGCAGGTGGGTCAGCACCTGCAGGCACAGGGGGCTCAGCAAGGCAGGGCTGCACCCCAAAAACATCCCAGGGGAGCAGCAGACAACCCATTTAACTCCTTGTCTCTGCCAGCCCCCAAAAGGCCCCAACCCCGAGTGCTGGCCCAGCCTCACCGTGTCCCTTAGGATGCAGATGAAGGTTCTCTTGAAGAGGATGCAGAACTGAGTTGAGGTGCTGGTGGCAAATGTGTGGCTCTCGATGTGATCCACGTCCTGCAGGGGCACAGGGACACAGGTCAGGTTCACACTGCGGGGTCCCTGCTGGCACAGGAGTCTCCTCTGAGCCCCACTCACCGTCCCACATGTGGGGCACGATGAATCCGCCTTGTCAGGGCTGCTCTTCTTCTCAGCCATGGTGCACATCCCGTTCTGGACAGCGCGGAACAGGACAGGGTTGAGGTCCCCGTACTCTCCCGAGGCCACCTCGATGACTGTGGAGGAGGACAGGAGCCCTGAGAGGTGCCGAGCCAGCCAGCACCTCCTGGGAAGGGCTCAGGCATCTCCCTTGGGCAACCTGGGCAGCCACCAGGGCTTGGGCACTGGGTTTGGACCTTGCCACCCTGTGCTGGGGTGGGGACACTCACTGAAGTCAGCGGGGTTGTGGTATGTGGGGCAGTGGAGGCCGAGACCCTTCAGGTAGGGGATGAGGTTGGTCACGACACCCTTGAAGATGCACTGGCCCTGGCTCAGGATGTAGAGCTGCGGGAGAAAGCCGGGCTGTGGCAGGTGCAGGGCAGCCAGGGCACTGCCACCCGCTCCTGCCACCTCCCTGTCCCAGATGACACAGGACACCCTTGCCAGAGCCCGGCCACACAAACCCCGGGTCAAATGCCTGCAGCCCACCCCTCCCATGGCCCCTCTCCTGGCTCCTGGGGCCAGAGGGAGCCTGTGCCAGCCCAAACCTTGTCGAACATCTCGAAGAGCTTGGCGCTGGGCTGGTGGATGGTGCAGATGATGGTACGCCCGCCCTGAGCCAGGGACCGCATCAGGGACACCACCTGGAAGCAGGAGGCGCTGTCCAGGCCGCTGTGGGTGCCATGGAGGAGAAAGAGACAGCAGAGAGAGAAGGGGAGAGTTGAGAGGGGGAGAAGAACATCTGAAAAATGCCCATGCTTGCCTCCCCTCAGATCAATGCAGGAGAGCATCACCCCAGCAGGCACAGCCTCATCCCACGCTCATGGGGACACCAGACAGTCCTGGCCACACCAGCAGGGACAGCCCAGCTGGTCAGGCAGTGCTGGGAGCCCCCGTGGCCTCACCTGGTGGGCTCATCGAAGAACATGACGGGCGGGTTGTTGACCAGCTCCAGGGCGATGGCCAGGCGCTTGCGCTGCCCCCCCGACAGGGAGCTGGTGCGGGTGTAGGAGCACTCCAGCAGCCCCAGGGCCGTCAGGATCTCGTTCACCTGGGAGACAGCCAAGGCTTTTCATGGACTTCCATCCCAGCCTTGCCAGCCCCTGCTCGCCTCATCCCCATCTTGGGGAGAGATGAGGGGTCTGGGCCCAGCTCCTCAGCACTTACCAGCTCCTTCTTCACCTCCTGCTTCTCGCTCAGCTTCAGGTTAGCAGAGACCTGTGGGGAGAGCACAGCCAGGGACACACGGCTGTCAGATGTGGGGAACAGAACTGGCTGCACCGTGGCTCCAGCCCTGCCCGCCCAGGAGCGGCGGCTCAGGATGAAGGGAGCACAGACAGCAGGATCTTGTTCCCACATCCCAGAGCCCTTGGAAATGCCTGCTGTCGGTGTGGGTTCAGTGCCCACAGGGAGACAGCCCGCAGGACGCCCCCAGAGCTCACCATCATGGCCTCGAGCACGGTGAGGTGTGGCAGCAGCATGTCGTCCTGCATGATGTAGCAGGACATCTTGCGGAAGGTGCGCAGGTCCCGCGGCCGCCCGTTCACCAGGATCTGCCCCTTCATCCCGGTCTCCCTGCAGGCAGGAGGGGCGAGGGAGGGAATGTGGCACAGACCTGCGCCCCCCGCCCTGCTGGCTGCCCCCAAACTCACCTGTAGCCAGCCAGGATGTTCATGAGTGTGGATTTCCCGGCTCCCGAGGGGCCCATGATCCCGATGAGCTCCCGCTGGCAGAACTTCCCTGACAGGCATTTCAGGAGAGTCTTGTACCCTGCAGGGAGAGAGCAGCAGGGCTTTGGCTTCCAGGACAGCGGTCCTGTGGGGACTGTGATGCCATCCCAGCACCTGGGGCACCTCAGGACCTCCATGGGGCTGGAGGTGTCCCCATCAGCATCCCCAGGGTTGTAGCCACAGCAGCTGTCACCCCCAGCATGATCCCTGCCCCGCTCCTTGGCTGATCCCGCTGATTCCCAGTGCTGGAGAAGCTGATGACCTGGATCCCAGCAAAGACCAGGGAAATCCCTGGGTCAGGTCACAGAGCCGCTAAGGAAGATTGCCAGGCTGGGACATTGCTGCTGGCCACGTCTTCAGAACCCCGAGGCCAGGGGAGAGGCCCAGCGAGGAGCAGGGCAGCACGGGGCAGGCACAGATCCCAATCCGGCTGCTGCCTTCATTGGCATTCACGCTGTGGCACCCGGCAGCAGCCACTGCTAATCAGACCTGGAATTATCTCTGCTTTGAACGCGGCTGATTAGCATTTTCTGGCAGCAGGAACATGATGTGTCGGGAGCAGGGAACAAGCACAGCCTCAGGCTCTCAGGAGCTGCCCCTGAAATGGAGCCCTGGCTGGACAGCGACGGGACACGGGGTGATAACAACACCATGGACAGAGCCTGAGCAGCCCCTTAATGGAGATGTGTCCCCTCCGTGCCCCACGGGGACAGTTGATGTGGGGTGAGGGCGACAAATCCAAGCTGGGGCAAGCCCAGGGACAGACCACTCACAATCCCACCTCGCTGGGGAGCCCTCTGGCTCGTCCATCCCCAGGGAACCTCATCCCGCTCCACGAGCCCCGTGTTCCTGCTCTGCACCACTCGGGGTCAGGACCCCCGCAGCAGGAGGGGGTCCCGCGGGCAGAGGGGCGGCCAGGGGAAGGCCGGGGGGCTGCGCAGGGTGGCAGCGGGGCGAGCAGGGCCGGCAGTGCCCCCCCGGCAGCGCGCACGGCTCCGCACCGCGCATGCTGCTCACGTCGGCGCCACTGCAGCTTGCGCAGCGGTTACTCACGTTCATTGACTGCCAGTAACCTCCTGCCTCAGCACAGCGGGGCAGCCCGAGCCGGGGGCTGTGGCCAAAGCCACCGCGACCCCCCGCCGGCTCTGCCTGAACGGGGGGAGAGAAGCGTCCCTGCCACCGCCACCCCCGCGACCCCTCGGCTTGCTCCCACCGGGTCCCGCTGCCCGAGCCGTTCCCCCTCCCTCCCTGCAGGGCATCGGCCCGCTGGCAAGCAGCCGGTTCTCTCCTGGGTGCTACAGCACAGTCTGCCCTGGCGAACCCGCGGCTGTGCCATGGATCCTCCCGGGATGCCTCCTCAGCATCCCGGGCAGACAGGGAGACATCATCCCGGCAGAGCCCGGGGCTGCTCCCTCCGTGTTTCAGCGCCTCGGTTTCCCGAGCTGGGGACAGGGGCAGAGCTCCGGCCGGCACTCCTGGCTGGCAGGGCCCCTCACCGGGCAGCCCTGTGACCTCTGTCCCCGCTCGTCCCCGCTTGCCTTCAGCTCCTGCAGATCAGCTCACCCTCCATCTTATCGGGCTGCCTGATTGGCATCCCATTAACTGAGAGCGCTAATTAAAGCAGACTACCACCCACCAGCCGCCATCTGCCTCCCCTCTCCCCTCCCCGAGCTCTCGGCCAGAGTCACACACGGGGAAGGGAGCCACGGCCGCACAGGGCGAGGAAATCCCCCCCAAAACCTTCTCCTTGCCAGGCTCCGAGCTGGGGCACCCCTGGGGTCTCCTGCATCCCACACAGCAGCGCTGGGCAAACACGCCCCATCCCTCCTGGCTGCCCCGGGATATCTGCCCCATCTCCCCGCGCTGCCCTGGCCAGAGGTTTCCCTGGAATGCGCTCTGCCCTTCCCGGCACGGCACAGCACAGGCACGCAGCAACCGCTGCGGGACACGAGCCTTCCCCCCTCCTCCCACGGGCACCCAGAACAAACAGGCAGCCACGAAGAGCCCCTGGCACTCGGACAGCCCAGGGTGAGATCATGGCATGCCGAACGGGAATGGGGTGTGAGAGCCCTGCAGGTCCCCTCCCCGCCCTGCCCGTCCCCACCCGCCGGCTCCTACCTCTCTTCCTCCACCACGATCCCTCCCGCACGGAGTAGGACAGGTCGATGAACTCGATGTTGACAGCCGAGCGCTTCGGGAGGTGGGAAAACCTCTGGGCCTCTGTGATGTGGTTCTCCACCTTCTTCAAGTGGGTGGTGAGCAGCGGGGCGTCCGGAGGGCCGGCGTGGCACACCGTGTCCTCCAGGGCGATGGAGACGCAGGCGGGATCCATGCCCTTCTCCGCCATCCTGCTGCTCTGTGGGGAGCGCACGGGGACCGGCTCACAGCGGGCTGCCTCTTCCAGGCACTGCAGGGACCAGCCCACAGCGAGTCCCGTCTCTCCTGCTCCCGCTGGCTCCAGGCCTCGCTGCCCCCCCGCCCAGCTGGGGCCGGCACCCACATCTGGCTGGAAGGACAGAGCCGTCCGGGGACGCTGAGCCTGCAGCGAGAGGCTCAGGGCGAGGAACAGCAGCGTTTTGTGCAGCTCCACGGTCAATAATTCATGCACCTCCTGCAGCTCGGTCCAGCTCGGGCAGCAGAACCGGCAGGGCTGCTCAGCTCCTGCAGCCCCGCGGCTCCCTGCCCCAATCCCGTCTGGCACTCTGGGTGCAGAATGGGAGGTGAGAGAGCTGATGTTCTGCCCTGTGCCTGGATGTCCCCAAGGACTCACCAGGAACCAGCCCTGCCTGGCCTGGCCTCGGGGAACACAGGAATGAAATCCTAAACAAACAGATTATTCCAGCCGGTTTCTCGGACAAAGCTGGCCATGCTCCTGGGGCAGAGCAGTCCTGGATGGATCAGACCCTCGGCTGGTGCCTGGGGTCTCCCTGGGCTTGCTGGGAGAGGCTTAACAAAACAGGGAGGGGGCTCTGCTGGTGCCGTTCCTTCTCTGCCTTCCTTGGCTCATCGTTTCACCTTCCGGGCTCTTCCAGCACAGCCTCAGAGGCCAGGCCGGCCCTCACTGGGGCCGTGATGCTGCTGCACCTGCCCCAGCCCTCCCCTGCCCGCAGTGCTCCCCAGCCGCCCGCAGCACGGCCGAGCTCCCCGTGCCTCCGCCTGGCTTGGGGACTCTGCGGTGCCGGGGGATGCTGAGCCAAGCAGGGCGGGGAGCGCGCTTACCCCGGCTCCCAGCTGCTCAGAGGGGGCCGGGGATGCTGCCGGCAGCCGGAAAAGGAGCTCGGGCTGTGCCTGAGCGGGCTGTGCCCTGCACCCCTCTCGCCTCTCGCTCTGGGGTCCCAGCGCCTCGCTAACCTACATTCATGGGGCTGCGGGCAGCGCTCGCTGCGGCTGCAGCGCACACACCCGGCCCCTGCGAGGGGCGGCGGGATGCCGGGAGCTGCGGGAGATCCCCCAGCCCACTCCCTGCTGCAGGCAGATCCCGCTCAGGGCTGGAAGGAAGCCAGCCCAGCCCCGGGGAAGGAGGGGTGGGGGTTCCCAGCCCGCGGGTCCCCTCTCAGCATCGGCGGGGTGCGGGAACGGGGGGCTCGGGGGGTGCTGGTGGGGGGCACGGGCTCGGAGCGCCCTCGGGCTCACCTTGACTCCTCCGGCTGGGCGTTCACGGAGCGCTAAATCCCGCAAGCGGCTCTCGGCGGCTTAGCCCAGCCCCGAGGCGCGGGGTGGGGACGGGAAGGCTTTGCCCAGGATGCTTTTC
>VYZT01040757.1:6992-43113 GCA_013400735.1 Pomatostomus ruficeps
ACCCCTCTTTTTGTCCCCAGATTTTCAGTTTTTAAATTTCTTTCGTTTAAGGAACTAAATAATTTTATGAAGGTCTTCAGCAAAGTCTTGTGACCGGTCAGCTACAAAGCAGGGTGCGAGCAGCGGGGTGCTGAGCTTCTGGTCCTTCTGGCAATGCTTGTGCTTCAGCTGGGAAAATCAAAATAATCACTGCTGTATGCAGCCAGCACTTTTCAAGCGAAGACTTTCAGGGAGCTGACATCCAAATGTGACTGAAACCCCCCTGTGTATCAAAAGCAGACAAATCCCAGCCAGTTCTGGTGTGCTGTCAACATTAACGAGGCTAAGTGGGCTGTCACGGCTCCAAAGAATTACCACTGCTCTTGGTAGATGAGAATAATCGTACCACATTTCAATCCAATGCCAGGCTAAAGAAAAGAAGGCTTAGAGGCAAGTAGTTGTAGAGAAAATTATTACTTTTTATCTTTTGGAAAACTGTGAAGCTGTATGAAAGAGTTTCAGGTCTGTAGTCCATGAATAGCTGCAAAATGCAGCTGTGTTAGTGAGCAAACTCTAAAATATACTAAAATCTCTGCACTTTTAGAACATTTCCCATTGGTATAACTTGTAATGGGGGTCAGTGCCGAAGCTGGGATTTTAATTCAGGACTTTTACCTCTCAGCCAGTCTCAACTTTGGCTCCTGTGTAACAGAGCTATGATAGAAAATTATCCCCATGAAGCCAATTGCATATTTGGAAAATTGGAAAAGGTGGGGTTCCCCTTCCTGCTGAAGAGGTGTTCAGCTGTTGAAAGAGTATCATACTGTGTGTTCCTCCCAGGACCTTTCTGGGAATTGCATAATCCAAAATCTATGCAAAAAGGAGTGGATGGGTTTAGGACTTCACTCAGTACCCCTGGAAAATCTCCATAAAATTATATATTCTGCCTGGATGTTCAATCCTCCTGTGAAATCACCCTGCCAAAGCATCCAGAGTGGCCTCTGAGACAGCATCAGGGCAGAGATGGCCTCCCCATGGCTGCAGCATCTCTCACAGATCCCTGGAGGACATCAGAGTTTGCTGCAGCTCCACTGTCAGCAGAGTAAACCTGTGAAGAGTCATGGGGGCATTTCTTACCCTGCCCCTCCTGCAGATTTTTCCTTGGAAAGGGATGATCTAAGCCCATAGGGTTTGGGATTCAATGTTTTTATCCCAACAACTGTAGTGCACTTCCCAAGTGGAGGTAAAGAGTTTTGCTTTACTGCCATTGTTGAGCACCTGTTAGTAGCCTGTACAAAGTATACGTCTGTGCCAAAATTCAGGCTTCTCCTTTAAGTAACTTACAAACTAGCCTTCTGGAAATGCCTTCTGCTTATTCAAGTGCCAGCACTGCCTTCATCACTGGGGGAGGAGGGGAGAGAGCTGAAAGAGCTGAAATATGAGGTCATATTCTAGTCATGTGACTGCTGCAGCATCTGTCAACTGTGATACAAATACTAAGCCATAACTGTGCATTTATGACATTCAAACCTGCTCAGCAAAGTCCCTCCTCCTCTCTGGTGCCTTTGCCCTTTCTCTACCTAGGGATCATCTTGAAAGTTGCTTAAGCAAACCTGCACCATGAATTACAAAGCATACATTTTGGTGGTCCTGTTGTACTGAATATTGCATTGTACCACAAAATTCACAGTCTAATTATATTCTTTCCCTGTAAAAAGCTTCAGGGCAGTCTCTTGGGTGGGACTGCTTGGAGTGGCAAATTTAACCACTGTGTTTCAGGAGACCTCTGATCCTGTGCAGGAGTGAATGCAGTCTCCTGCCTGAAGAAGCTGGGGTTTGAGACCTTTGAAATTATCTGCACGATTCTCACCTCAGCTGCAGTGTGGCTGTGTAGGTTATGCAATCACTGGATAAAGTAGTTCGGGATTTGTTGTATTGTTGTTTTTTTTTTTTTCCCATGACTGTTTTATGGCTACAGGGATAGCCAGATCTGTTGTGGGTTACATCAGGAGGTGCAGCAGCACACTAGTGTTCTCTCTCTCTCTCTCCGCAGCCTGCCTTCTGTATTGCAGACTCAGAAGCATTGCCAGCACAGTGTGGACACATTCCCATTGTTTACAAGTTTCCATTTTTATTTGGTGAGCCATGGCAGAGAAGAATGAATACAGACTGTGTACTGGGTAACCCCCCAATTATTAGAACCACAGATATATTTAACTGCATAGGATCCAGCAATATCCAACAGTATTGGTTGTGAGTAGTAAATTCATCAGAACTGTACAAGGCCTTATAGATTAGCCCCTGTATGACATAGATTACTCACTATGTTAGCCAAATGCAGATTTTTAAAGATAAATGTAAGAACATTATACCATACCGGAGTTAAGCTAGCTCAGCAACTTTACATCAACAGAGGCCAAGGTTGATGCTTAGGGAACATTTCTCTCAGAAGAGGTTTTTTTCTCCTAGAACATTGTAGCACTTTCTGGCAGAGTTGAACAGTTTTCTGAGTCAGAGGTTGCATTTGGATCATCATATGTAATAGCCAAGGGTGGAATCATCCTTCACAAATCTTTCCAATCTTTTTCAAGCACACTTACCCATTTTTGCTGCTACAACTGGTAGCTATGAGTCACAACAGCATTAAGTACCATGGTAAAGCAATTGTTTTCTGATTGTTTAAAACCTGCTGCCTGGAAATTTCCTTACTTTTCAGTTGACTTCAGTTCACATTTATGTCATCTGTTAAGCACCATAAAACTATTAGTCACATTTGATGAGTTACAAGCTGATGCATTATTCTTTCCCCACTCAGAGAATCAGAGAGAAAAATAAGCAAGCTATTGAACTGTTGGGAAGAAGGACTGTGATCCTTGCTGGCAGCATTTGGGCTGTCTGTGACAGCTAGTGGTGATGTGGGAGAAGAGCTATACTCTGTAGCTACCCTACAAAACCCATCACATACCCCTAAAGAAATCCAGTAAAGGGGGAATGCAGAACCCCTAAGGCTCTTTTAGCTGTTCATCAGAAAACGTGAATGAAGGAGAAAAACAGTTCACCAACAGTTCCCCTCAAAGCTTTGAAGCCCTTCTGCTTCTGCAGAAATAAGCCAGATACTCAGCTCCATGCTCCTGCACATATTGTCTCAGCTGAAGAAGATGCTTACCCAGGTGACAGTGAGTGTGAGGTTAAGACAGGCTAAAGATCACAAGTAGACAAACACACTAAAGCATCCTGAGGATGTGTTGGTCACTAATGCTTCAGATGGAAACTGCAATCTCTGGGAAGTTTGTGATCCATGAATAATTTTTACAGAGCTTACAAAAATTGGCAGAGGCTAATTCTGGCAAGGGAGGAATTACATGGACCGTGAATGCAATTTGCCAGCAAAATCCTTAGCGCCTCAGCTAAGGATCCATCAGAGCTAACCCAGCTCTGACACGAGTATCAATAACAGCAAGAGTGAGATCATCCTTTAAACATACCCAAATTTGAATGAGCCTTATCTCATGCTTTAGTGTTATAATTAACAGGTGTGCTATGAATGTGATGTTTGCAACCAGCTAGGGACAAGACTTCTATTACATCCCTTAGCAGAAAATGGAATTGTATGTTTGTAGGTACCTGACATATGAGAAAATTCAAGGAAAAAGACCAGTAGAAGACAAGGGCAGGCTTCATATTCACTCCTAGGTATTTAATGAATTAAGAAGTGCTTTCAGGCCCAGCTTCTCACTTTGGACTATTAGGTGCAGTTCAAGCCAAGGGCTGTGAGTTCTGACTGTGCCGGCTGTGACAGTTCAGTGTGCACTCTGTCCTCTGCTTGCCTCCTGGTTGCTTCTGACTCTTTCCTTGCATTCTGCATCCCTGCAGGAGCTAGCTTTTTCTCAGGCTGAAACCTCCTTGAAGACGGCAATATCTTCCTGTAGACTATAGTATGACAGAACCTCTAACTGCAGCAGGACGTGTGTTACTATGAATGCCTTTGTTTATATACATCATATTTTGTATTTGATAAATAAGCTCTGCAGTGAGAGAGATTTCCAGATGCAAGAAATTTTCTGAGAGCTTCCTTAATAGAAAAAGCATTTGATGCTTGAAGGAGCATAGTAACAAGTTGGCACCGCATCTAAGCCTTTTATAACAGTTTAATTCACACCCTCTCTCCAAATGTAAATTAATCCAGATCGGGAAACATTGGAAATCTGAAGCAATGTATGTAATTTGGTACTAGCATAGGGGTGGGGAAGGAAGAATAAAAGAAAACATCCTGCTCAAATCCTTGTATGAGCATTAAGCCAATGCTTTAAGCCTTCTGGTCTTGAAGCTTATAGCACTGCTGACTCCAACAATCAGAAACTGAGCATCAGGCCCCAAACTTCCATCCCTGGACCTGCTGAAAAATTCTCTAGTATTTAAAACTTTACAGTTCAGCTTTCCACCTCTTTTTCAAAATCAGGAAGGCAAAATTTTTAATGAAACCAAACTAAGTTAGGACTTTGGAAATTATGCTTCAGAGCACGGATTTTGAGGAAAAAGAAACCTCTCAATAAAAACAATATGGCAGAAAAATACAATTCTTGCCAAAAAGTGCTTGCTGTGTACACGTAGGAAAAGCACACAGATACAGACTGAATCAGGTTAGGAAATGCTTTTGTCCAATTGCTATTCTGTAACATAGGTCCATTTTTGTAAACAAAAAAATTTCCCCTCTAATTGTTTTTTTTAAAACCAGGCCACTTCCCATTAAAATGTTCCTAGGTATATCCTAGCAGAGCAAAGGCTGACATCCTGCAGTCAGATAGGTGGCAGGGAACTTTCGTAAAAGCTGTCATTAGCACAAGCACTCTTCTGCTGGTTCTGCTTTTAGCACTTGAACCCTTTTCCATGCTCTTTGGAAAGGACGGGAGTGTCAAGTCCTGAACCTGGGAGCTGTCCAGGGAGTGAGTCTGTGTTTATGTAGGTGATGCAAAGGAGATGGAAGGTGCTTTGGTTAGTGCAGATTACCACTTGAGAAAGGCACGACCTAGTGAACAGGACTGATTCACCATGGCTACAAGAGAAGTAAATTAATGGAGATAACAGGAGTTTTGCAGTCTGTGTCTTCATGCAGCATCTTTGCATGCAAACACACAAAACTGACTTCCACATTACTATGCTACATCCAGCTCTACTGCCAGTAAAGGACCTGAGGTGTTGATGTTACCTCTAATTTCAGAGTACTCTATAAGGTCATTCAGCATTAAGGGTGTTCATAAACACAGCAGTGTTACTGTCTTAGGGGGAAGTAACACTTAGTACTTTACTATATTACTTTCCTCTGATGTCTTTTTAATGTGCAATTATTTCTGTAAATGCTTAAGTTCCTGTGTCTGTCTCTTTGGATTTCTTGTGGTCAGTAAGATAGGTACTAGAGACCCATACACAGGAAGCAGCAGCAGCATCTTTATCTCTTCCAGTTAGAGGATAACTCAGAGTGCAGTTCCCTGTCTGAAAACATGAAGGAGAATTTTCTACTGTGAGTAGAGGGAACTGGGATTTGTCTGAAGCCAACAGACAAGTCTAGAACAACTCAACAAGCTTGAAATTAAAAATATTTACAACCATTACTCCCAGGATTTTGGCAGTCATTCTAGTGAACAGATTATCATATTTCGTACTTCTGGGAGAGGAAGGGGGCACACATTGGAACATGTGAGGAGGTGGCTAGTTTCATTTAGGAATCTGTGAATTCAAAAGCAAGACCATTTTGAGCTGGGAAGAAACACCTCTCTGAAAATATTTTGCATGGCTTCAATCATACTTAATCTCTGGTTGCCACAGAAGTCTTCTTCAGGGAGAGTGTTGGAGTTGTCTGTGCTTCAATACCTTTTTTGTCCTCTCCTGGACTGCTCAACTGCACAAAGGATATACAAAATTTATTTCTAAAGAAAGATTTGCTTTGTTTGGATTAGTCCACTGACCAAATTCAGACATCACAGGAGCTGATGTGACTGGGCTGACTCATGCTACTGCTGAATTCTTTTCAAAATCTATTACTGTAAACTGAAGTCTACATCAGTTTTACCTCCTTGAGCTCTTGATATTGCACAGCATCAACCACCACTTTCTGATGATGGTTTAATGGGTGGAAAGAGCAGTGAGTTTGGTGGCAGAAGTGCTCCTGCATATTCCTGAATATCCGTGAACACCTCCTGAGGTGTTTCACCATTCTTAAGTTGGCACAATAATACCAGATTTCCAATGGAAAACATTTATTCATGTTATTCTCTGAAAATTTCACATGCTTGAAATGCCTTTAAAACATTTTTTCTTTGCCCTTGCCATCACAGCGTTTTCCAGCCATCCTGGAAGGAGAGTTTTCAGGTTATGGAAATGGAAGATCAAGGAGGTTTGAGTTACCTTCGAGAGACAGCTGTGGTATACATCAGAGGATGGAGGGGGTGGGAGGTGTGCATCCCCTATTTCCACTGACACCACTGGTCCTTCCTCTCTACTCTTCTGTCAGCATTACCGTCATGCCACAGCACTTCCATCCTATTACAGAGCTCTAGAACTGGAAAATTCAGTAATGAGTTTGTGGCTGAGTTTTGACAGAACATGGTCTGAAGGATTAGATTATCTGTAGTCCTAGGTCAAAACTTCAGCTTCACTCTATCTTTCATCCATACACAGCTTGGATCAGTTTATAAGGTGTTCCTGTACCACACAAAGAGCTCACTCAAATACTTCTGAAAACCCAGGTGTAAAATGCGCCACTGACATCCACCACATACTTTGTGATAACTATCCTGTTTATTTTTCTTTTTCTTTTTCCTGAAGAGATAGGAGCTGAGCTCAGTTGAAAAATGGTGCAGTGTTGGCAGCTTCAAACAGTTATACAAACATTTGTAAAAGCTGGTTTCTCTGTGTATACCTGCTAAAGAAGCCAGCTTATCCTTCACTCAGTGTTCTCTGACTCATTAGAAACAGAACCCATGAGAGCAATAAAGAAAATAGCAAAATGGTGGTGAACACATTCACCTGGTATAAAAGACTCAGTCAGCAGGAAAATGTTCAAAACCAAAGTACCATCCCCACCGAGAAAAAAACCCCAACCCAGTCTACCAATTCCTCTAGCCCTTACTAGAAACTTGAGGACTCTTCAGAATTATTTTCTCATCCTGAATAACAGACCAACACATTGCAAAGACGCTCTCTCAATTATATTTTAAGAATCAAGGAAATAGTGAATAGCAGGCCTTTAAAGCATCTTTCCTTTTTACTGACTGACAAAACCCCTTAATTAATGCAGAGTTAGGATTTCCTGGCAGTAGCCGGAGGTCTTATAAAATATGAGCTTCAGCAAAATTCAGACTTTTGGAAGCCAGGAAATACAGAGTTTAGGTCAACATTCAAGCAACCTTTATTTTTCCCTCCTGGGAGCTGGCAATGGGAACAGGGAACTGGTAGTATTTGCTGAGTTGATTATTGCTGTGTCAAATTGTAGAAAACTTAGTCAACTATAATAGTAGGGAAAGTGGGAGTCCATACCTTCAGATGGGGCCTCAGCCCCACAGTGCTCATCACTCCTGTGGGTGGGATCAAAAGTGCCAAGTAGAACAGGAAAAATATTCTGTGGGCTTAATATGTGTGATTAGAACTGAGTTGGGGGAAAAGATAAAATTTAATTATCATGGAATATTTTTTTTTAGGAAATTGGGTCAGAACATGCATGTAAAAGAAGTATCACTTTGAATACAGTCCACTTTTCCAAAGACAAGGGGTGCCTGAGCTACAGTAATTACACACTTTGTTCTCTGAAAGTCACACACTGAAAAGGTGAATTATTTCCATTACAGGTATATTAAACATTCCTATAAAGGTTGAATTGAATATTGCTTTATTATCCTCTGTATTTCCTGGTTTCTCAGAAGTTTGAATTATGCTGATACTGACTTTATGGAAGTGAGTGAGCAGCCTTAACCATAAGTCAGCAAAGTTTTCCAGCTAAGTAACATTTTTAATAAGGACCTTTTTTTTTTTTTTTTTAGATCTTAGAGGCTCTTTAGGTGCTTGTAGTTACTATTGCAACAACAGCACTAATGAAATTAAATAAACATGTGACTCAGAAGCCCTGTACTCTCTATTGTTACATGGAAGGAGGTTGTCACCACTCACTGAAATCTTTGGCATGTGAAGTTATCAATACCATGATGAGAGAATCCTCAGAATTTACGGTTCCACTTTTATTCCAATAAATACCTAAGAAGAAAATGATGGGTCTCTTCTCCCTCCCCTCCATTTCCCATCAGGATATACAAAACTCTGCCTGAGAAAATTTACAGCATGCTCTTCTCTTCCAGCCCTATTAAACCATTAGCTTTTTAGAAGCTATTAGCACCTAAGGAGTTTCTAATGCTTCACAGTGAGCTGCTTACAGCCCATGCTCCCCTGCGTATGCTATATTCCCCAAGCCTGGATTTCTGTTCTCAGGTCTGTTTTTAATGCCCTCCAGCATTCTCCCCATGCCAGATTACATGACAAGCTGTTGAAGAGGACAGCCAAAGAAGGACCTACCTTTCCCTCCCAGTCCTAAGCGGGCTTGAGTCCTGAGGCAGGACAGAGTAGGGGTACTGCAGAGTTGCTTGACTTCCCACTCATTTCCTTTGTCCTCCACCCCCATTTCCCAGTATCCCAACCACTACCATTCCTTACCTCCACATGATGCTAGATTTTATTTCACTAGGAAGAAGATAATTCTTGTGGGTTAAAATGTGGCTCCATTTTTTACGTGTGAAACATCCCGAAATCACAGAAGATGTTTGTATCACCATTTGACTTTACAATTGAATCTTACTGGTGAACAGAAGATTAATGAATTTAGGGAGTTGCTTCTGTCTGTCAAGCAGATCTAGAATCAAATTCAAAGAACCTGCTGAAAGAAGTTCAGACTTCCTGAAAATTCCAGCTTGAATCCAGACATCATCAAAGGCTAGGGAAAATCCAGATGTCAGTTTTAGGCTCAGATTCATTTACAACAAGTGGAATTTAAAAGGTATTTTTTCATGCATATTTATCTAGAGCTGGATGATTTGTTGGTTGGTTAGTTGTTTTTTGCACAAAGGGAAATACTACCATATTTACAAGATTTCATAAATAATAATTACTAGTAAGAATCAAGGGAAATAACTTGCATTGGAATTAGCGCAGGCCAATAAAAATGAAATTTGGAACACATAGGCCTTGCAATGCCTTGCAATGATGACATCTATCCTAGTAAATTAACAAACTCAGAGTATATTATCAAACTCAATTGTCAGCATTGTGACATCCCTAGAACATTTTTTGGGGTAGTTTTGAGTGGAGCAACACCATGATTCTCCCAGGGAACTCACCAATGCCATGCAGGACTCAACGTTACCTTTCCAGAATTAGATATTTCAGGGGATTAGTTTTGTTTCAAAATACCAGAAGGATCCAGTATTCTTTTTGCAAATCTTGTCCCGTTCATGTAACAGTACCTCTGCTGGTCTCTGGCAGCAAGCCACGGTTTAAGATTTTATTTCATTCTCCTTGGTGCACCATGGCACATAACAGCCATGCCAAACTATACAGTCTTGAGCGCTGGGATGGATCAGAGGTGTGTATTTCTTAGCACTCATGAAAGGGATGCTCTGATGCTGTGGTGATGTATGGAGCCAAAGGGGTGGCATCAACTGAGGATGTTAAGTGCTTAGTCCTCTCTTCCATGCCTGGGAATGTTGGTGACTCTAGCTGTACAAAAAGCTCCACCACAATGCAGATTTTATTTCCAGCAAAATGTCTGGTGAACTGCAAGGCACTGTTATCAGGTTGGCCTGAGGAAAAGAATGGCTGTTTCTTGACACTTAGCCCAGTGCTAAGTAGCTGAGTGGAAATTTAATTCTGTTCAGGTTCCTTCACTGAATATGAAATAGTACCAAAAGACCTCTGGCATAATTTATTTTATGTTTTAATACTCTATCTTGAAATTCAAGATTTGTCAAGAAACCTGTGGGAGGCAGGTGTCCTAATCTCACCAAGTTTCCAATGGATTTATTCTCTCTGGTGCTTTAAATCCTTGTGTAGAAAACTGAATTTTACGTTGGCCTGAATAAAACACAAGATTAATTTTAGGTATGGGCCTGGATCTGTGGACTTCTCATATTTGAAATTTAGTACTCTCTGAGAAGTTATCTAAACCAGACACTTTTGTTCCTTTTTTTGGTTGGCTGTTTCTTTTTTCTTTTTCTTAGTATCTCTTTTACCCCTAATTTTCTATACACCATTTTCTCATTCTTCTATCTTCCTCCATTTCCTGCAGTATCCTCCACCCTGCTTTAGTTCTCCCTCTCTTTTTTCCTTACTTTCTCCCTACAGAATTTTATTTTCCAACTGTAGTAAAGTAGCATTATATTTAATTTCTTTCTTACTTTCCTAAGAGGGACTGATAAATAGCATGCTAATGAATTTGGCACCAAACACTAATTTGGAAGGTATTACAGGGGTCAGTGTGGGATAAATAACTCTAGAGAAATCAAGAAAAAGATTAAGTTACATATTAAGAAACGTATTTGGGGAAATTCAATCAAATTCACAACTATTTCTTGGGACAGAGAAACCTAGAAAGCGGGGCATGTACCCATGGTTGGTATCAGTTTGATCCCATTAATTTGAACCCTGACTTCACTCACTGATTCTCATTTTTATGTGTTGTGCTCTCCTTGAATTTCTTCAGGGACTTGACCTTAACAATTTGCAGAAGAGAAACTGCTTTCCACTCTATATTTAAACACTATTCAAATCAAATATTCGCCTTACTTAAGGACACAGACTATTGAGATACAGTAGAATAAATATTAACAATAGTGGGGTAGTACAGCATTGCTGTAAAATCAAATGCATTCCTGGAATGTATATCTGAAACAATCACAGCTCTGAAGCAGACGGCACTTACTGAGTGGTTATACTCCGAGGGTGACATTGAAAACTGGGCACTTCATTACTTAAAGCACTGACAAACTGCATTGGTTGTCCACAGTCCTCCATTTTCTTGGAGGGTTTTTTGTGAGGGCCTGCTGGAAGTTTCTGCCATGCCTGACAGGACCAATCCTGTTGGGCTCTGGGGATGGTCATGCTGCTGAGCCAATTAGAGAAATTAGTAATGCCTCTGTGATAACATAGTTAAGAGGGGAGCTGAAACAGAGTGGGGAAGAATGGTGGCGGGGCACCCCCAGGGATGCAGCCATGAGGCCAGGGCCTTCAGCAGGGGGGTGAGGCAAGGCGCTGTGACCATCTCCCAGCACGGTGGATCTTTTTTTTCCCAGCACCCGGCATGAGGAGAAGCGTTGAATAGCGCCAGCACCATGGCAGCAGCAGCTTCTTTCTCCAGCACCCCGGTGGCAGAAACGTGGTGAACGATTCCCGTGCTCCCATGTTCTTCTATTGCTCAGGGAGAGAAGTCCTTTCTCCTGTGAGGCTGTGGGGTCCCTCCCATGGAAGACAGTTCTCTGTGAAGTTCTCCGTGAAGTTCTCCAGCATGGCTCCAAAATCCCATGAGCAGCAGCACTGCTGAAACTACTGCAGCATGAGTCCCTTCCACAGACACACAGTCCTCCCAACAGCTGCTGTGTGGGTCACTCGTCCATGGGGTGGAGTCCTCCAAGGACACTGCTCCAGCCTGGAAGCAAGGGGCCCCTTCTCTCTCCAGCTGGGTCTCCCACCTGGACTGCAGCTTCCTCCGGCATCCACCCGCTCCAGCGTGGGCACCTCACCCACGGGCTGCAGGTGGGTCTCTGCATCCTCTGTGGATCCCCATGGGCTGCAGGGGCACAGCTGCCTCACCATGGTCTCACCACGGCCTGCAGAGGAATCTCAGCTCCACCGCCTGGAGCACCTCCTCCCCCTCCTTCTCCACTGACCTTGGTGTCGCCATGTTGTTTCCCCTCACATGTTCTCACCTCCTCCTCTTCTCTGACTAGAAGCAAAACTGTGTGTACTTTGTTTTGATTCACTTCTTAAATATGTCATCACAGAGGCATTGCCAACCTCTCTAATTGGCCCAGCTTTGGTCAGCAGCATGTCCATCTTCAGGGATTGGCTCTGCCAGACATGGTGGAAGCTTCTAACAGCTTCTCACAGAAGCCACCTCTGTGCCCCCCCCCACTACCCAAAAACAGGTCTTACCAAACCAACACACCCCGACACAGAACCTGAACAGAATTGACTTTCTCGACGCTGCAAAGTCCCACAAAAGTCTTTGAACTGGTAAAACTTCTTAGCAGTGATGTTTTCAGGCAACAGGGGGTTTTTTTTGATTGATCATCCCTCTGTACACACCACTGGTGAGGCTGCACCTTGAGTCTGGTGTTCAGTTTTGGGCCTCTCACTACAAGAGAGACATTGAGGTGCTGGAGAATGTTCAGAGAAGGGCAGTGGAGCTGGTGGAGGGTCTGGAGCACAAGTCTGATGAAGAGCAGCTGAGGGAGCTGGGGGTGTTTAGGCTGGAGAAAAGGAGGCTCGGGGTGACCTTATGGTTCTCCACCACCAGCTGAAAGGAGAGTGTAGCGAGGTGAGTGTCACTCTCCTCTCCCAGGTGATAAGCAATAGGACAGGAGGAAATGGCCTCAAGTTGCACCAGGGAAGGTTTAGATTGGATATTATGAAAAATTTCTTCACCAGAAGTGTTGCCAAGCATTGGAACAGGCTACCCAGAGAAGCTGTGAAGTCACCATCGCTGGAGGTATTTAGATAGCATGTAGATGTGGCACTTGGGGACATGGTTTAGTGGTGGGCTTGGAAGTTCTAGTTTAGCTTGATCTTAGAGATCTTTTCCAACTTAAATGGTTATATGATTCTATGCTATGTTATCTTACCATAGTTTAGCATGCCATGAGTGTGAGGAAGGACATAAGCTCTTCAGAGGATAAAATTTCACTTTCATGAAGATTTTTGAGATTTGTCTTTGTTCTAATTAGCAATGCAATCTGAAAAATTTGAAATACTTAAAAAACCCCCAAAACTTCCGCAAGAAAAATGAAGCTGATTGAAATGTTTAATGATGGCACCTTTTCCTTTATGTTACACCGTATTCTAACACTATGCTAACTTAAATTGAAACCATAGTGATTTAGAAATTAAAATATTTTGCTCTGAAAAAATAAAAATGGGATGCTTTGAAGTTGTCAGAACATTTGCATGCCTTCCTTAAAACATTTTCATGAAATTGACATGATTTCAAAAGGTATTCTTCTAAAAGGATCTGATTTTTCAGAGAAAATGTTTCCACTGATGTGTTTTCTTTGACCACTTCTAAAGCTCCTGTACAGAAGTTATTAAGAAAAAGCACATAGAGTAGTGATTGTCACACTTTCTGGTGGCTAGTGCAAATTTGTTTTTAAAACATTGTATCTCATTCTCAGCAGTGTGTTCTAGTTTTGGTCCTGGTGCTATATTTTGCTTTTGCTATTTGCTACTATTTTGCTTTCATGAAAACTCCCATCCCAGTTACATCCATGCAAAAATGAAGGAAATATTAATGAAGGATCACAAGCTGCAACAGCAAAACAGAATAATATGAGACCGGTGCAGGAGCTTTCCAGACAGCAGAGCACACTAGGTTGCACCCTGGAGAGAACAAGTGATATTTCCCCTGTTTGCAACATTCATCCCCATTCTGAGGAGGGGACCACTACAGGTGCAGTAAAGAGCCAGTATGCTCTAGCAGATGACTGCAGCAAATGACCTAAAATGTGTCATCCTGTCATTCTGATTTCATATAGTGCATGCCCTTGCCTGGAGATATCACCACGTTTTTGAAAGACATGAGGAAGGCAAGCAGGCAGCTGTGATCCTTTAAATTGAGAGGAAATTAGAGTGGAAACTGACATTCAGAAGGAATTAGATCTGCAACTATTGAATTGCCTATCCTTTTTTGGCACTTTAGAAATATGTGATTTGTTTCCTCTATCTTAGCTGAGATACAGATACAGTCTCAGTGTTACCTAATCTTGGGTAGAAAAGCAAAACTGTAATGATCAAATTCATAAACTGTAAAAGTGGAGTTCTCACCACTTATGAAAACAGTAAATTATTCTGACTAAAAGCCAGGTTTGTTTTATGTTCACTCAGGTGTAACCTTCTGCTTAGGGACAGCTCTGCCCAAGGATGAGAGATTGATTGGGCTGAAAGACAATATGGTGCAAACAGGGCATTCAGATGGCATCGCCCTTTTCACTGACTTTCCTAAAGACTTAACATCCCTTGTAAGTCTAGAGGTTTTTTTAGAGAACCATAAACCATGGCTCCAATCTTCCGCGGACAGGGATGCCTAAAAAAAATGAATCCTCTGATGGACCCTGTGGGACTAATTTGAGTGTTTTCCATACAATACTTTCAGCTTTGGCTGGGAGTTGATATTTTTAGGGGTGTTTCCTCAAATATTGGCTATTTCCATGAAGTCATTTCACCCAACATGGGAAGATATCCACCTCTGTAGTGAGATGCATGGCCACACTCCAGTGATGCACAACAACCCAGTGACAAAGTGAGGCACCGCAGTTCATCTGGCAGCTGAACAGGAGAACTGGGACAGAGAATTGCTGGAGTGTACTCACAACACAGACTGGCAGCACATCTGATGAAAATAACTATATTGTGTCAATTTCAAGGTTAAATTCACAGACATGTTAATAATGGATATGGACATATTTTCCAAATATGTTGATTACAGGATTAACACCACTTATTCCCTAGTTCCATAGACCAAATAGGTCTTGAGCTGCTTGTAGTAAGGCCTGTCATCCCTTTCTCTCCTATTTTCCCTGCTGCTGGTAACTCATATGAAGGATTTTGTGATTCTAGTTCATTGTCCCATTCCAGTCTGTATACCCCAGAAATAGCTTCCAAGAAATGTTTAGCTGCACACTCATTACGGAGGTTCACTAGACTTGTGTCCTTATAGGCTTCCCATCATTTATTAGACCTTCTCCTCTACATACTTTCCTCCATTCCTGACCTGAATTATTTAGAACAGGCCTTATTTCTAAGGGTAATCCAGTTACATTTCTTCCTCCCAATGAGTGCTCAGCCCCTATATGCGTATAGAAATCTTACAGAAATCCTACAAAGCAAAATTTTAACTCCTTAAGTGAATAAAACGGGCTTTATAGTCCTTGTATGTGATACTAAAATAACAATTCAGTGCATAGCCTAGAACTAGTCAGCAACTGTCCCTCCCGTGAAAAATTACATGGAACTGTTTTCTCATTCCCCATCAACTTTACAGCAAACAATGAGGAATAAACCCACATTTTAAATATCACTAAGATGATTAGAGTTTCTTTTTAGCATTTCATACTGGTTTATTTTATGACCTTATGAAAGAAGTTAGGGGGAAATGGCTAGATTGAGCATCTTTAATAAAGATATTTTAAATAATATTTGTTATAGGTAATTATTTTAACACTCTTTATATTTGTACTCCTGAAAAATGGAAGCATATTACACAGAACAGATTGTTAATCCATATGAAGGAAGGATGGGATTCCTGGTAAGGCATCCATTGTGCCAATACAGCTGAACTGAAAACCTCCACTGAGGCAGTCAGTTGACACCAAGCAGAGGCTCGAACACATTCTTAGGGAGCTTCTGAAAGTCAGAGAAGTTTAAGACAATAAACGAATTCCCAGAAACTTTCGGAGTGCATCTTCTCCTTACAGCTGCACCCTCTTTAACCCACTGCTGTGGGTGCTGGCTGGAAAATGGCATCTGCAAAGGGTGAAAAACAAACAAAGTACTTATGCTGTGGATGAAACCAACAGTAGTATGCCCCTATGGGTGATTCCATAGAGCCATATCACTGTGAAACTCGTTAGGTTTTATGAGGTCCCGGTCCTGCAGCTACGTGATTCCCTGGCTGTGCAACCAGCCAGACTGGTGAGGAGAAAGCCGAGGTGAGTGTTTCAGTTTGCCAGTTCTGGATCTTCATTTTCTCTAAATATTTAGTGCAGACTAATTGGCTATCCATTGTCTGAGCAAGATGGAGGACTGGATGAGAGTCATTTGGCTGAGACTGTGCAAGTTCAAAATGATGATTACAGGATTTGGGAAGCAACACTAGCAATTAAACAGGCAGCAGAATGGAGGAAGTATACTTCCCATCGATTGTGCAGACGGCAGCCTGGGGTGCTGTTGCCCAGGAATGCAAGTGTTGGGTACTTCTAAATGTACACATTGGCAAGTACAGCAAAAAGGAAGCAGATGTCATCTGCCACTGAGTATCTGCAGGATTCCAAGTCCCTCACAGATACCTGGAAACCTCTAAAGCAGTTTTCCTGGCTGTGATGCCAAAACTCATCCTAAAATAGCTGCTCATGCAGGACATATCTGCTCATTAGGAAAAGCTGTTGTCTGGGAGACCTGTGTTCTGAGTCCTGCGCTGGCTGCCAGCTGAGTTCTCAGTAAATCCAGCTTTCCTTTATAGCTGGCATTTTCCAAGGGATGAGGAAATGCCTCCTGGGGCAGCTTCTGTCTGTTCATGGGTGTGATGCGCTCTGGATGAATTGTGAAGGGATTGCACCAGAGCAGCCTTGGATGTCCTGCTCACACCTTCTGTGTTCTGAAGGCATGGGAGTTCAATTGACTACGCTGACAAACTTGCAAGTAATAACTTTTGTATTTTGTCCTGGTTTGAAAATGTGTTTTATTGAATATTCAGATAAGCTTTGTGCAATGTGGGACTTGGGTTTATTTTCTCCCTGAAGCATGTCAGATCAAATAGAAACACAAACTACACAACACAGAGGTCTCACTGTGGCATGCACTGTTGTGTGCTGTTTTTGTTGTAATTGGATCGGGCTTATAGCATAAATCTGGAAAAATTGTAAACTAAAAAAGGCAAGTGTTTCTGTCTGACTGTAAAAGTATTTCACACCGTTTGAAAATGTGAAGTTGGAAACAGCTTGCCAGGGTGACAGCCTAGTGCCACTGAACAGTGGGACTTTTGCCACTGACACTAGTGCGAGCATGATTTCACTCATTTTTCATGCAGTATCTACTCTTTCTAGATCTTGTCCTCCGGTCCTGTAGCCTTGCAAACGGGTACTCAAGCCTGTTCAAATCACACCCGATGGTGTTCTTAAATCTGTTCCCACTACTAAATTTCAGACCCAAAGACAATAAACTCAGCGCAGAACAAAATCCTTTCGCATCCCGTTGATTATTTTCATACTTACCTGGACAGTTAGGGGCTAATACCAGAGGGTGCTACCGGAGTTTCCTGTGTATGCACAGAGCGATGGTGGGGATCACCACAGACTCAACGCGGCTCCGCTGCTTGCGCGGGGCAGGGGGTACCCGCAGCGCCCAAGTAACTTGCGGGGCGGGGAAGCGCCGGGCGCTGCCGTGCATGCGTGTGCGGGCAGCGGGGCCGGGGCGAGGGCCGCTCTCGCACAGCGGCCCCNCGGCGGCGGCGGTGATGCCGAGGGGCCCGGCTCGGCGGGGCGCGCCCGCGGGGCCATGAGGGCGGGCTCCGGCCATGGCCCATGGCAGCGCGGCGGTCATGCTGAAGTGCGTGGTGGTGGGGGACGGCGCCGTGGGCAAGACGTGCCTGCTGATGAGCTACGCCAACGACGCCTTCCCCGAGGAGTACGTGCCCACCGTCTTCGACCACTACGCAGGTAAGCGGGCGGGGGGCCCCGCTACCGCCGCGGGCGGCAGCCGCTCTCTGCCCTCCCTGCTCCCTCCATCCCCCGGCCTTGCCCTGGCGGGGGGCCGGCTAAGGGGTCGGCCGGGTTTGCCCCCCCTCACCCGCTGTGTTTCTCCCCCTTCACAGTCAGCGTTACTGTCGGGGGCAAGCAGTACCTGCTGGGGCTGTACGACACCGCCGGCCAGGTGAGTGCCGAGCGCTGCCCGCGGACCCCCGGCCCCGTCCCCCCGCCCGGCGGCGATCCCGGCGCTGAAGTTATACGCAGGGCTGTGCTCCGGGCTGGGCTGTTCCGAGGCGGGTTGGCGGGGGTGGGGGGGCGATTGATAAAATCCAGCCTTAAAAGAAAACCATCGATCCAACCTCGATTCCCGAGGGCGGGCAGGCGGAGACGGGCTTTATTTTTAGCGGTGCCGGGGCCGAGGCGGGGGGATGCCCGGCGCCTACGGGGCAGTGCTCCGGGCCGGGCATCGCCCCTGGCCCAGCCCCCGCTTCCCTGGTGTGCCGACCCTCCCGCCGGCCTTCAGGTGGGGAAACGTGCCCTGTTCGGCACAGAGGGCACACGCTGCCTCCGCCGCCTCGGGTCGGATGGAGAGCCAGGCTGCCGCAGCTTGCCTCGGTTGCGCTTTACAGCACTCAAATAGCTACAAAGAGTTGTTCAAACTAAAGGTGGAAAATAATATGTAATTCTCAGCCACTGCCTTAGAGGTAACCTGGGTTTCTTTTGCTGTCCCAGACAACTCAAGTGATTCATGTGGTTAAGATTATTACAGCCAGTTGTGAAAGACGCTGTCATGTCAGCATGGCTCTTAAGTAACTTTAATGATGGATAAAATGCTGCATGTTTGGAGGGGTCACTGGCCTAGTGGTTTCTAAAGGGCTCCATGATTCAAGTCATCTCTTCCTTAGCTTTAACTTGTATGGCACCAGCCATGGGCTGAGCACGGTCTACAGGGTTGGAGTACTCCCGGCATTTTGGGGATCTCTTGTCTGAAACAGTTTGTGAAGGGCCTGACCCCAGGAGGTGCAGGCATCTCCCAAGGAGGTGCAGAGCATATACGGAAATGCAGCAAGGGTTTCTGTAAAGTTGTGTATTCCTTATATTAAAACTTCTTGCAGCGTGAGCATGTGCTTTGGTCTCACATGACCTCAGACATGCTTCCTTGTTGTAAAGAGCAACTAGTAACATCATCTCACTGAACTCGCATAGACTGAAGCCATAATTTTTAACCATGTTATTCCTGTACTTAATTGAACAACTGCTGCCTGAATCAATGTACCTTTTTAGATCTGCATATAGCCTTGAGTTAGGGAATCAGCATTTAGCCAGTCTTATATCTTTGTTAGGCCTGAAATCAGTAAAAAAATTAATTCCAGGAGAATTGTAGGAAACAGCGCCATTTCCAGAAAGCTGATACCCTGAAGGGTGAGACTCTTTCCACAAAGACTGACCTCATGCTTGTCATCTCACTGACGTAAACACAAACTAGTCAAATTTATACCATCTAAGTGTATTTCTTATTACTATCATAGTCCTGTTTTTCAATAGTAATTGGTTCAGAACATGGCTTTAAAATGTTGCTTACGTAGGTTGCAAAGTGAGGATCTAGTGCTCAGACAAAGCATTTGGTTAGTGTGCAACTAATTTTTTTTTTTTTTATAATGAGCATCGGAAAGTAAGAAAGCGACCCTAACACTTCTGTATGTATGCATAGTTTATTTGGGGATGCCATCTCAAACTGCATGTGCTGGGCTTTTTCTACTAATGTGAGTATGTGTTGTTATCTCTGTATAACCTTAACTAAGGTGGTTTTCTGGTATCCCACACTGCCTGAGTGTGCTGAGTGCAAACCCAGGTGACTTTTGGCCTCCTCGAAAGTTAGTAGGGTAAACTGGAGAGTTTACAACAAAAGGCAAATGAAGGTGTTCCTGTTATACTACGGAAGACTTTTCAGCGTGAAGCCGTATATAGAAAAAGGTTGAGTAAGCTTTTTTCCCCAATTTCTGAAAAGCTGAAATCTTCATTTTGAATTCCAGGGCAGTTTTCAAGGCACCTAGGAATAGATCTTGCTGGCCTGATTTAGAGGACCCTCAGTTCAAATAGGGTGTTTTAATGAGGCTAGCTTTTCAGATACATCTGGTCTTGGCAAAACTCCCTTTTTAGTCAGACCTGTGGTACTAATAAAATCTTTACCATTATCCCCATCCCACTTCAGCATGTTTGGCAACTGGTGGACATCTGAGGCTGCCCACAGGAGCCCCATCCCAACATTCAGTACAACTAAAGAAGGGAGTCTGTATCAAGATGCCAGTCCAGCAACTTCATTCAGTTAAAAGCTGCTTTGTCAGAGCAGCTGACAAGCCTGTTTTCCCAAAGCTATGCAGTAATCGAAAGCTTACATTAAAGCTTAAATATATATAGTGAAGAGCAGAAAAGACATGAGCTGATGATATCTTCTCTGTGTTGAGGAAACAGCATGCTGTACCTGGTACATGCCTGCTGCTTCCACAGATTTCCGTATGGATCGGATTCATTGTTGCCCAAAGTTGGGATTTCTTTGCCAGCATACATCAGTGCTTTTGTCTCTAATTCTGTTGTTCCCAATTAATTTTACTGTGAAATACTGGCCTGATAATATCATTTTATAAAACTTGGCTGTGTATGATCACTGTGATATCTAAACAGTTCACAGCCATCAGCATGTTTATACTTCTAGCTCTGGACAAAGTAAATAAGTAAAATATACATATTTCAATTCAGGGGGAACAGGAGTGAAGGAGGTAAATGAAAGTTCAGATAGTGACCTACTCCAAATCCATGCAGAAAGCCCATAGCAGAAGAAAGATTAAAGACCTTTTGATTCATAGCTGATGCACAGCAGGCTCACCACCCTGAAATACTGACTTCCTAGTGTGTGGGTCTCTTTAACTTGCGTGGTTATGTATTTAGCAACTTGTGACAGACTTTGTTTTGGCAGAGGAGTTGCAAGCTTTTGAGTTCATCCAGTACTCATTTCTAGCTCGCTTCTTCACAACACACACAGGATCACATGTAGTAACTATAACCATGACATAAGACCTCATATCTTCGTGAGTGTAAAGTAGGTTGAAAATAAATCTATTAAAATCCCGTTTTTTCCCTGGAACTATATATATATATATATAGCAAGGAAAAATGCCATTAGTGGTTCACAAAGTTCAGTTTATACACAGGCGTTTGGGTGTGTGTGAGTTCAAGATGGCGTTTCGCTGGCTGAAAATACTGAGGCCCTATTTCAGCAGAAAATAGCTGATACAGCTGCCGGGCAGTGGAGGCTCTGAGAGCCCATTTGGGTTTGCAGCTGTGGAGGTAGCCTCCCATGTCAGGGAGGTGGGTGGGAATTTGGTGCCATTCCTCCAGCAATTCCTCCCAGAGGTGGAGCCAGCAGCTCCTTTTACCCTTGCATGCACCAAGTGTGCTTAGAGCAGGTCTTGGTTTTCCCAGAAGATGAGAACTGTGGAACCTATCTGCATTGAAGACTTGCATCAATGCACTGAAGTTTAAACATGAGGTGCTTGTGATATTGATGCTTGGATGCCTCTGGCTTTGCAGCAGCCTGTTCTGGGAGACTGTGTGTCAATACTGCTCTTCATTGAGCAGGGGTACATGGCAAAATCAGTTTAGGAAGAGAACCGTGCCTTCATCAGGGGTCTGTTAAGATCACCCTGTTGGAGTGTTTTTGAACTGCTGGCAAATGATTATCATTTTGATCTTCCGTAATATCAGAAATAATACTGCCAACTCTCAAGATGTTAACATTTTTGGAGAAATGTCTGCAAGCACTAACAAAGAGGTGTGCCACATGTCCCCTTGCCATGTCCCAAGTGGTAGGGACAAGTGGTAGGACACACAGGAGTTGCTTTTTGGGGATTTTGCTCTATATTGAATGCTTGTTGTTTAAAATGGCACTTGGAGTCCATCCTCCTGCCAGTTTCTTTTGCTGGAGGATTTTCATTCATGGTGTCCCTTTCTTCCAGTGTGTGCTGACCACATACAGGGGGAAGTCTTGCTCTGCTCTTGTGTCTTTGCTGTAAAGGATGGTTGGGACCCAGAGGAAGGAGGGGGGAGCTGCAGTAGCAGAGCCTGTACTGCTCGTGTTGCTCTGGGAAGAGAGATGCTGAGGCGAGGCATGGCATGGCTGCTTGGTGCAACTTTGGCGCCAAGCCAACATCTGGGCAGTGTAGAGCAGGGTATGGTGAATCTTACTATGTTGCAGTGCCTCATAATAACATCTGTATTCCTCAGCATCACTTAGAGTTGATACTAGAGGGGCCTGGTTGGACAAAGCTGAGATAAACTGTGTTTCTTGGCTTTCTGCTTTTATATCTCTGCCTTAAAGGCCCTAATAGTGGTCTGATACAATGAAGGTCTTGGTGCCTTCTCACCTGTCACCAGAACAGTACCACAAGTGCAGAACAAGCCACTTCTTGGTGTGTCTCAGCCCAGATACCTATGGTCACACTGGCTGCAGCCACAGCCATCTTAATTCAGATACACTGATTTTTTGGTTGTAACAGAAGCCATGATGCTAAAGCAATGTTATGTTAAAGTTGGCCAGACTGCTGAAGTGTGTAAAGCTAACTCAGATATTAGGGAGATGAGTGTCTGCATTAAGGAGAATATAAAAACAAATAGTTATAAATGTGGAAGTGCCTGTGTGTGAGGTGTGGTTATTAAAATGGATGGTCCCCAAACCTGCAGTGGTTGCTATAAATAAATAGCAGTAATCTTTATACTCCTTGCTGGCTGTTTGTCTTGGCTTTGGTAGCCCTGGTCTAGCCCTAGGTACCACTCCAGTATCTTACTGAGAAGAAAGGCAGCTGCTGGTCTGTTGTGAAATAGAGATGTCCCTCCTCAAAGCACGTTTCTCCTTCTGAGTTGCCCCCACCAGGCAGCTGTAGCTCCAAATGTCAGCCTGGAGGGAAGCAGTCTCACGCAATGCAAAGCCTGCCACCCTTTCCTGCAGAGGTGTAACCACCAAGACCTCCAACATGATTTTGGCAGATCTAAACATGAAATGTTAGCAACTAACATCCTGTACGNTTCCCTCGCTCCCTTTACATGTCCCAGCCGAGCTGGCAGCTGGCACTGGGAGGCTGTGAGCTCATGAGCTCACTCCCGGCCCAGTGTGCTGGCCTATGAATAGCTCAGCCTCCGCTGAAGCTGCTCTGTGCCTCAGGATGTTGCCAGCCACGTAGATTTAATAACTGAATGTATGCAGATAAAATAAAAACATGATTGTAGATTCTCCCTTTGGAATTTAAGTTTTTCAGTGGAAGAAGAGGTGAAGTGCCTGAGCTAAGAATCTCTATGTTTAGAGTTCTCTAGATAAGGGTTTAATCAAAGATAGGCTTTTTTTTTTAAAAGGAAAAGGACTTATACCTTCAGATTTGCTATTAAAAATGGCCTTGCAACAATAATACTCTCAGTGCAAAGCCTGCATCCAAACGCCTCCTTGTGAGCTGTGACTCATGCTTTGAAAGCACGGCAGCTTTCCTAGAAGGATAGGTGAGCACTGTTATCACCAGATGAGGAGTTGCAGAATGGGAGATGGTGTTCTGAGTTCCCAGAAGCATCCACTAGATAGATGTTGGAAACTCAAGACAGTTACATTTCATTTGCAGAGTGCCAAAAGCCCCACAGTACTTCTGAACAGTGACACTGAGTTATGTTAAAATCTAATCTAAGGGATGAGTTTGAAAATGTAGATCCAGAATATCTTTGCCACATTAATGGCAAGTTAATGGCAGACCAAAATAACACAAAGCAAACAAAGTTTAACAGGTTGTTTGAAACTTCAATTTTTGATACGTTAAAAGCACATTCTTATGACGACTACTGACCTAGGACGGACCCTTGCTAAACACTGATTACATGGCCAAGTAAAAATGTATTCCTAGGTTAAGAGTCAGTAGATATCCTTTAGTTTGTGACAGGTTCTGTCTGAATTTTACTCAATTTTTTGAGGCACAGTGCTGTCAATGCTATCTAAACACCAGCTAAAAAGGCAACACTGAATACAAGCAATAGTTACTGCTCTTCCAGCACAATGTTATTGCATATCCTCTTACCTCCCAAGTTCATTTTGAGATGGTGTGTGCACCTGCACTCAGCTGAGTATCATATAATCTACAGCTGTGCTGCAGGAGGCAGGAGTGATGGAATGGGACAACTGGGTAAGGTAGCATGACCTAGTGGAGTTTTTCTGATAGGGAACTGAGGAGACCCTGGGAATTTTTGTCAGGTCCATACTCAGACTTCTCCATTGAAATCTGTTCCCTTTGCAAAGAGCTCTCCATATTTTGGTAAATAGAAGAAGTATAAAAAGATGCACAATTTTCATTTATAGCCTGACTCCTGATTCAGCCTCCAGACTATATCTTAAGAGAAAGTAAATATAATTTAGATGAGAGCACTGTCTCCATAGCATGGCCCTGCAATGTAAAAGGCGTTGCAGTGTGTTAGGGTCCAATCCAAAGCTCTGTGTTAGCTGGCACCCTACTGCTGATTTCAGTAAACTTTGTTCCAGTTCCTTTATTAAGAACACGTGGACAAAGTGGATGTAAAACCTACTTCAGCAGTACCAAGGTTTTTAAGTTCTGGGTATTCAAAATGATGAGTCAGCTATTCGTATCCACATACACCACTACCTAAAAACCTAGGAAATTAAAATGGTTTTGCCCTTTGCTGCATGTAGGTTTTCTTTAAACCTTTGGCCTTCACGTGTCTTCATGTATCAAGCCTTCTCTGTATCTGGGGTACTAGAAATCAATCTTTCATTTAAAGGTGAAAAGGATGTGCTTTTTCTTTATAGGGACTCCAGGAACCTGGTATGTAAAAAATAATATAAAACACACCAATTCCAGATCCTGCAGTTCTATTTTGAATTCTAAACCTCAGCATCTCAGAAAGGGATGCTTTGGGGCAGAACTTCAGGACTTTTTTTTTTTTTAAGCCTCCAAATTAGCAGTTGCATTTCTAACAGAACTGCTCCTCCTCTAATGAGAAAAAATGCAAAATAAGAACAGAGAGGAAAAGCACGCTATCTTTTTTACTGCTCTGTTCTGTGGTTTTGTAAGCAGTCTATTTGTTTGAGTAGGTGAATTGGGTGAGTTGTGTTAAGAAAAATGTCTGTATGCTACGTGACACTTTCAGCAGTTCTGAAGAGGTTGTGTCATTTGACACTTTAACAGTTACTGTCCCCAGTCTGTTTTAATCCTGCTCCATGCTGCATCTGTGCTGGGGCACGTGTGCAATAATTCTTTGCTATGCCTGGCACTCACTGGTGTGCACATAAAAATGCATTATTCTCCAGAGCAAAGCAACATCTGTCAGCATCCTAGGTGAGTATATTGCTTCACATGAATAAAACACAGACTCAAGAGTACCTCAGGCAGCTTGTGCTCTGAATTAGATGTAGCCATGAATGCTTAAAGATCATTAGGACTTAATGCTAGTTCCTTGTTGGTCTTATTTCCAGTTGGGATTCAGTGTTGGAATCAGTAAGGGGTGCATGCCAGGTGTGACCTGGGATGCATCTTTAGTTATGACCAACAGATAGGCCAGCCACAGGCGGTGAGATGGCTTACAAATTCCTCACTTAAGAAAGAATAACCGTAGGCAGTTTTTCAGTCGCCTTAACTGCTGAGTGTTTCACCACATTTTTCAATGGATGCTGTTAGCCCTAGCAAATCTGACTTGATACAAAACAAGGTGCAGAAGACTCTTAGGAACTCCTTTAATTCAGAAACTCTTTCACCATTATGTGTTCATTGAAGGTGCACATTATGGCCCTGGTACTCTCCTGAGAAGTTGTGTGATGGGAGTTAATCTTGAGGAGACAGTGTAAAGCTGTAATCTTCCATCTGTTGCTCAACACTGGACTCGAGAATGTGCTTTTGGAGTTTATTTGTAAAAGGTGAAAGGGAATGGGACACCTAACTGATCAGTCTTGTTTGCCTGATCAGTCTTTATATAGGTAGGAAATTGAAAGACATCTGATATGATATGGATAACTGTATTAAACCAACTATTCTATAAGCTGTTTTGCCTGTGAGAAGAGGCCATATTCTTCTGTGGAAGTGAGAGAACCCATCTTTCCAAAGACCAGGTTCTGCAGAGGATCTGACCAGATCCCCCATGTCAGGGTTCATTTTATTTTTTAACTTTGATTTGCTATATCTGAAAGAATGGAAGATCCTGATTGTTCATGACTACAGACACAACAACTGGGGGGAATTCCTTGCCTGGGGAAAATGGAAATCTGGTGTGGAAAGAGTGCTGTTCATAAAGGCACTGGCAGTGAGAAAGAAATGCACTGGACAACTGAGATTTCTCGTAGGCAAGGAGTGAAAGGGTTTGTCCATAGCAGCTACTCTGCCACTTCTCAGGAGCTCCATAGTGGGTAGGCAACTGGTTCAAGTGAAACTGTGCTTGCAGTCAGTTGAACACATGTTCTGTTAATACAGATGCTAAATTAATAAGCTCTATAGAGAAAATTCAGGGACTTTCACTTTTAGAAAACCAAGAAGAAACCAGCAAGTTGAAGTTCTCATGGTGATGGAGACAAGGGAGTGTGCTATTGAGACCATCTAGGGAAGTAGTTTAGGATCAGCACATGGCAAGATGCAGCATTTGGACAGTATTGAACCCGACATTAAGGCTAGGATCAAATCTGATCACTTAAAGGCAATTTTGTGTATAATAAAAGAAATATTCTGTTCTTCCCATCTCTTAACGCTCTAAAATTCATCTTACTAGGCTCTATCTTCCAGCTAGTTATTTCTCTCTATGTAGAAAAGCTTTTCAGACATGTAGGCAGCTGCACATTTCTCAAATATGCCAGGAGGAAAGTTTTGTTAAAAAAAAAAAAAAAGGTAATTCACAAACCCTGGGCTTTTTCAATGTATAATTCATACGTCCTTTGAACAGACCTCTTCACAGAAACTCAAAAATGGATTTAGACCAGTTTACTTCATTTTTAGAATATAATGGAAGAGCACTCACCCTGCATTCTTGCAGCCTTTTCTATAAATTAAAAATAGATGCTGGGCCCAAATCAGCAGCTTTTTGCACTCACTGGGAAACCTGTGCGAACAAACCACAACAGGACAATTCTGCTTTCTTTAGCAATGCAAGCTGTATCCTCAGAAGCCTGTGAAGAGACAGAGGGTCTGTAGTGCACTTTTCCCCTGCAGCCAGGGAATAATCACTGTGTCTTTCTTGTTTTGTGTGTTCAAAAGCTAGGGGCTTACAGATCAAAATCAAATGCAGTCATCAGCGTAGCAGAGCTTGGGTTGTGGAACTGGACAAGCAGATGTTTTATGGCAATGCAGTGTCAGTCCAAATTGCAGCTTTATGCCAAATGGTCCTGCATTAGTGGTGCCTTACGAGTGGCAGTGCCAGGAAATCAGAATCCTGGGGGACACTCCACCCTCCTTCCTTGCAAAGGGTTACAGTGTTACACAGCCCAGACTGAAAAATTTGAAGAGTGTTTTTTAGCCAGGAAAGCAATTTGTGCTTGGCATGGGGCAGTACAGGCCACTTCCCTCTCTGTCCTCCCCCACCAAGCATCTCATAAACCACAGGGTGATTCAGCGGAGTCAAGTCTGTTTCCTGGTGTGCTTTTGGAGTAAGCAGTTGCTTTCAAAGCCTTCAGAGGCTTTGCCTGGTGCTTATGGCAAAGCTGCAGATCAGCCTTAAATTCCAGACAATTTGGGGGAGATAGCAACGTGTCCAGAGGTAGCTGTGAGCTGCTACTAAGTCCACAAATTATGCACAGCAGTCATTATGGTTCACTTTTCCAAAATATTACAGGGGGCCTTCTGAAACAAAAACTTATTTTCAGGGAGGAAAACTGAAAAATGCAGTCTTGAAGGATAGCTTTGACATGCATTTCAAAACTTGAAATACGGCAATTCATAATGAGAGAGGACTTCTGACTCTTGTTACAATGAAATGGTTAAACCTTAGCCTTTTACCTGGGATTTTACTCTGCAAAACTCTGCCTCACTGAGCCCCTCTGAGCAGTAGTGATTACCCTTTGCTGCATGAAGGTTGGATTCCTCTAGCAACTCTGCCCGATGTCTATTTTTGGCTTCCCCGCTAAAAACAGATGGTTGGGAGTGAGAACCTCTTCTTACGATTGCTGTTGTAAGCTGTGAAAGCAACAGATGGTTGCTAACACAGAGATCACAAACCCAGAGGTATTGAGCTCCAGTTTTCCTTCCAGTGGTGCAAGCTTTATTTTTTTTCCACCCATCCACTTTATACCTCTTGGAATATAAACAGGTTTATCAAGAGTATGTCAGTATAACAACTGGAGATGCATTGTTAAAATTTCATTCTTAAGCTGCAGAACACATAAAATAATTCATTACTTTGGTTCTGTCCGAATACGACACTGAGTGTGGATTAAAACATGACACATCTTAGGCACCTGCGTCGGTGTTAATGACATACCAGAATTTGGTTTCTCCTATTTTCTTAAAAGCAGTAGCAAGGAAATAAAAATCAAACAGATCTAGGTTGTCTTCACTACTTGCAATGGCAGATCTGAGAGGTGTGAATTTCCTCAAAGGTCTTGATCATGGTGTGGGAATGTATTGGCTGCAAAGGACTAATTGCCTTTCATCTCTCCGAAGAGGACAGAGAGATCCTAATACCAGTGCACGAGAAGGAGTGGTCTCACACTACTGACAGAGGGGTAAGGACCTCTGTCTCTGTGTCCATCACTTTACCTTGAGCTGGGAGGAGCGTGATGCCATAAAATGGGCGAGTTACAAGGTCTCTACTACGACAGAATCTCTGTATGCCTGTGCCTCTCACTGCAGTGTTCTAATAAATATAATGAAATAATGCTTTTTGTGGGTCAAGAAGGTTGTCCAGAAATTATTATACTCCACTTTGTCTGAGTTTTTTTTAAAATATCCCACTCCACATAAGCTGTGTACATCAAATGCTTTTGGAGTGCTTTGCAAAGACTAATGCATTATTAAGCTAGCAAACCCCTACAGATAGGAAGATGCAAACAGAGAGAGGATAATGATTTGCTGAGGACTACATACTGTGTCAGTGGCAGAGTTAGGAATACAGTTTGTGTGATTTTAACTGTGTCTCTCAGCTGATATCCACAGAACTGGGCAAAAGTATCAGTTCAAAATCAAACACATGACTTGAAATGGGGCACTGCATTCTGCTTTTGGTCTGAGCAAACCCATGAAATGAAGAATAGTATAATGCTGTAGAATTGCAATACCATTCTTCAGTCTGTGTACAAGAAGTTTCTCAAGACCTCTGTTTTTGAACAGGTAAATGTTGGCAATAGCCAGATTTTGGACATGTTAGAGCAAATCTACTTCACCGTCTAAAATATAGTATTCAAGTATAAGGCAGCAGAAAATCTCAGGCAGATTATTAGGTACTGTAACATGGAAAAGGAGACCTAAAGGATAGATTTCAAGGAACCAAGATAAAGGCAATGCTAGACATACCTACAGCCTACCATAAGAAGACATGGTAATTTAAAAGTCTGAATTTCTATTCTCCACTCTAAAAACAAAACATCCCATTTGTAGTTGAGCAGCCAAGTCCTTAGTTCCTCCATCTCATCTCCTTTTTCATATCTGTTGTGTACTGGCAGCTGTCCTGGGTTTCCACAGGGATACTAGGGGAATTATGAACAGCCCTGCTGCAGTGTCATGTCTTTTAGAGGGATCACAGCTCCCCAGAACATCAATTAAGCCAACATTCTTGTGTCAAATTTTGTTTGAAGTTATTACAGCCCTCATATTTTCTGTATTCACCTGCTTCAGCAAACAATTTTTTTAAAACTCTACGTTGGAGAATGAGCTGTTTCACTATTATAGCCTGGAGTTTTTGAGTCTTTCGCTGAACATTTCAATCCTTAGGGGCTTTCTTGCCCATCTTATTCACATTCTTAAAATATTATGCTAATACCCTTAAATATTTTTAAAGCTTAAATATATATTTGTGCAGTGCCTCCCCCAAGTAGATTGTCTAATTAGTCTAATTACTATATAGTGTTGTGTGTACATGACAAGTCTGTGTACATGCACTTAAATTGAAGTTTATGTTGACTGGCTAGTATAATAAATTTTGTCATTGCATTTAATTTTAGAATAAACCATATTTATTTCCCTTACACTAGATTCAGGAAATAAATTATAGTTAAAGCAATAAGATTTTTCCAGACTTCTCTAATACTGAGTCTAAATTAATTTGGTATTTCAGATTCTTCTACCAATTATGTTGGCCCAACAGATCAGAGAAAGTTTACAGGTTTTATTGCTGTTTCTGAGGGGCTGTTGGGAGGCAGGAGGAGTCTTTACGCACAGATGGCCTACTAGATGCTGACAAAATTTGAGCAGGGTTTCTCTCAGGAGGACTCAGGACCAGTCTAATCATGTGGTGGGAGGCTTGGTTAGAACTACTGCCATTATTGGTATCAATGCAAACCTAATGTTCAGAGCACAGACAAGGTTTAAAGGAGAGCCTGAGAGTGCTGACATTTTAGCACTTAAGCAGCAGGACTGGTGGGTATAGCCAAATTCTCTGATAATTTAAGGAAGCATAAACGCAGTGAAGCCACTGTAGCAAATACCACACACATCTCTGGCTGTGGTACATGATGCAGCCAAACACATTGTACTTGTCTTCAGTTTAACTTCTTAATTACAGTAGATGGACCCACAGCTTGCCCAGTGCAAGTGGGACAGGGTACAAATCAAAAGGCAAATAAACAAATGCAGGAGCAGGAAAGGAGTTCAGACCTTGAGATTGCCTTTAAGAAAATAATATTTGCTATGAATAAAAGGTCCGTCTGTAGTTTGAAATGGATTAACTAAAGAGCTTTTTTAAGGTTAATGGACTAACAGTAATTTCTGGTGACAGTGAAACGCTTTCTCCATTCCAACATTTAGTGCAGGCAGTATTCTAGTTATCCTAATCCAGATATGAGATTTTTTTAGAAAATGTAGAGTATAGGGATGGCAGGTCTTTGGTGGTAGGAGCAAATTACAGCTTTAAACTAGATTTTTTAAAAACAGAACCTATTCACTAATACCCCACATATGATTTAGAGCTGAATTTGAGAGCAACTGATGGATCCACTGTGCATTCTTTCATGCAGATTTTGTACTCTAGGGAACAGAGTAATTGGCAGTTGGGAAGCTTCTTTTAGGATTTTGATCTCCACCCCAGAAAACAGAGTGCAACCCTGAGCAGGATCTAACTACATTCAGTAGTAGAAGTGAAACATAAAATACATGCCTAAAAAAACAACTGAATGTTGAAGAGTTTCAGTTTCGTGTGGTGATGTTCTTAAAGTTATTTCTGCTTTCTGTGATGAACATTCACAGATTTGGAGAAGACAGGGTTACTGTTTTTTACTTCTGAATCAGGGCAAAAGCTTGACAGTGCAGGGAAAAGGCCTGTTCCACAGTGGTGTCAGTTACTATGGTTGTGAAATTGGGAAGCCATGTTAACAATTAAGCATGCTCTAGCTAATTGACAAGCCTGTGTACAAAACTAGAGTGGATACTCAAAATGGCATAAGAGTGTAACAAGTAATGATCACCTCCTTGCTACTGCAGAATTCTGCCTGTGCTTGTCTTTCCCCCAGTTCATGATGAGAGTAACAGCTCTCTTCCCATAGCAGTTGACTTCCAAATGGAAAGGTAGGCCTAGCAGAAGCTGTTCTGAGGAAGTTCTCACAGTTTTTCTGAAATTCTAGTGACCATGTTTAAAACCTAACAAATCAATGAAGGGCGTTTTTGAGGGTGTGACTGTAGGTTAATAATTTGGTACTGTGGCTGTTGCCAAGGAAACAAAAATTTAATTTTCTGGCTCATTTCAAACATGGAGTTGGATTACATTTCCGTCTCTGTGTTTAATGAACAAATCACTACAATATTTGTGAGATTTAATTAAGATGGGGAGTTTACATAGGGAAGAAGGCGACTGCAGCAGCAGCCATAATAAACTGGAGTTTACTGTGGAGGGCATAAATCCAGCATTTTTCAGTGTCTCTACAATGCCTGGATTCAGTCTTAGTTATCTATGTTACAAAAACCACCAAAACCCTATGGTAGGAATGGTAAGGCATTGGATCACTGCCAAAGACCGAAGGAAGCCTTGCAGAGAGAAGCTGGGGCATCCCTCTGGCTGTTAGCTAAAATATAGGCAAAAATCCACTTTCTCCCTTGCTAGAGAGAACTCTGATTTACAGTAGGAGCAATGCTCCTAGGTACTTGTCTTGCCACAGTATTATATGCCCTGGCAGTAGGACTGCTGGCTTGAAATATTGTGGCTCTAAATGTCCTAAATAATATTTTCATACTAACTCATCCCCCACACCTCCATCAAACCAACAAACAAAGGCATTAATATTCCCCTGATAGTGTTCTTGATCCTGAATTTGTTTCTTCTGATCCTTTGCTGGGCTTGCTAATAGAAAGCACAGTCTAGGCAAAAGAGGTCCCTTTGGATCCTTCCTGTTGCCCTGAACACTAGCAACAGGACTGTAATGTTTCTAAGAGACAAAGAAAATTCTAAGGAGGGCTTTAAATATCACCTCTATGTATGATCCGAAATAGAACATTTAAGTGCATCAAGTAGTCTTAATCTAGCCTATCTTTTTAGAACCTGGATGACTCTACAGCAGTCACATCTGCTCATTTCTCTACAAATACTAATCTTTGATTGAAAAAAGTATGTTTGAACCATAAGCCTTTTGGGTTTTTTCCTTAAGTGAAAACTTTTAAAGTGGTAGTTTTCTGTATATTCTCATTGAGAATTAAGTTTCTATCAGTATTAACACATTTTTCAAAGTATTTATATTCACATATAGCTATCCTCATATGTAGATTTTGCTCTAACAGCGACACTAACTAACGTGGAATAGTTTTAAATATTCAGAAAGTTTAACTCAACAACCTTGTGGAATACAAATACAGCTTCTGAATGTAACTGTTAAAATTAACAAAATACAGGCAACAATTTAGTATTGCAGATAACAGAATTTTTCTTCCTTAGGAAGACTATGATCGTCTGAGACCTTTATCTTACCCTATGACCGATGTCTTCCTTATCTGCTTCTCAGTGGTAAACCCCGCTTCATTTCAAAATGTGAAGGAAGAGTGGGTACCGGAGTTGAAGGAATATGCACCTAATGTTCCCTTTTTACTAGTAGGAACACAGGTATATTTGGTTCTGTTCTACTTTATTTAAACAATTATGATTATTGTACAGTGCCTTCTCTCTGGGCTGGAAGTTCAGGCCCAACAGCACCTGCGCAGCACCTCCTTTTGCCTTTGGAGGAACAACCCCTACAGGTGGCAGAAAAACCTAGATACATGTTCTCTAATGAGCTATCTCCATTTTATTAAAAAAACTTATGTCCATTGTAAACAGGGTGGCAAGATTGGCTGCATGTCTCCCATGTGACTTTCTAAAAAGTCATGGGACTTACGGAATAATATTGTCTGCTCATGCCCATGTTACTGGAATTACTTGGGTCTTACAGCTATTAGTCACATGCAATATTTGCTGAAGCAAAGGAGCAAGGGGAGAAGTGACCCAATTTCCTCTTGCTTCTTGTGGGTAGTGGACAGGGCTTCATTTATGAAGTGACCCGCGTTGGTGTTACCTTTGGGTTAATCTTTCTGCCACTGCTTTTGGTATTCTAAGATGCTGACATCTAACTGAAGAGCTGAATTACAGAATAAGTGTTTGTTCCTTCTGGATTAAAGGTTCACGTCTTAAATTTAGGCCTTTTGAATCGGGAAGGGTCCACGATCTGAATCATGATGTGACTCCGCCTTTTACAGAGATAATCCATTAAATAATTCTCCTTTAAAAACAGCATATGATATTGCCTGCTGACTTTTGTTTAGAGAAAGTATTCCAGCATGACTTCAATCTTTCTTGCTAGATTGATCTCCGTGATGACCCAAAAACTCTGGCAAGACTGAATGATATGAAAGAGAAGCCAGTATCTGTGGAGCAAGGACAGAAGTTAGCAAAAGAGGTAAACTGGATACTCCTAAATGAAACCAAGTAACAAAGAACAACAACAACAACAAAACCCCCCTATTTCTACTTGGCTTGGTCTTCCTTAACCACTTTTCATATATCTTTTAGCAGTCCACATATGAAACCTTGTGACTGCTTACCAGTTAATAATACTTATGTACATTAATGAATATAGGTAACAAGCAGACCTATGTAATTACACTTTTTTGTTAGTATTGGTTCTAATTTTCAGTGTAGACACTTGTAAAAGCTATACAACCTATATAAGTATTAGTCAAAGATAATTGAAATCCATAGACAGGTTGAGGTTGGAAGGGACCTCTGCTGCTCAAGGAAAATGTTGGAAGCCTCTTTTAGAAATGATTTGAGAATGTTATACTACCATTTTAACTACTGTGTGGATAATGCTTAACAGGACACTTACAGAGCCTTTATTTTTGAAACACAAATGGGTCATGTAATTCTTTTTTGCTCTTTAATTATCAAACACATCTTAGGTCCCCTCTACCAATCTAAAGAACTTATTTGTTTCCTATAAAACCAACCAGCTTAAATACCTTCCAAATCTTGGATGAAAGACAAATCTTATTTTCTCCTACAGGGGGTACGCATGAAGATAACTTTTTTAGATTGCAGCCAAACATTGTAATGTTGCTATGGGGGGAAAAAAAGGCAGAAGTGCACAGATGGAATTGAACAGCTGAGACATACTGCTATTGAATTAACTTACTTTCTTGACAGATAGGAGCCTACTGCTATGTGGAGTGTTCGGCTTTAACACAGAAAGGACTGAAGACTGTTTTTGATGAAGCTATTATAGCCATTCTAACTCCAAAGAAACACACAGTGAAGAAGAGAATAGGCTCAAGATGCATAAACTGCTGTTTGATCACGTGAGAGATATTTGACAATGGCCAGGCTTACTGTGAAATTCTACTGATTTTAAATACAATGCATTAAGTACACAGCGAATTTGTTACAAGTTTGAAAGCTAAACCTACAATTCTGCCTTCAACAACCAGTGAAATCCAGAGGAATAAAATCAAACTCAATGAACTTGTAATGAAGCCACCACATATGTTACAAATATTTTATTCAGACTGGAAGGTACAATCTCTCAGGGTTACACAGTCTAGAGGAAGCAAAAACTGCACCATGCTGAAATGGCATCTATGTGATTTTATTGAGTGGAGATGCTTGGCCTGAAATACTCTAACTGAATTTGGACAGTCTTCTGCTTTGACTATATATATATATCTCTTTAAAAAAACAACTTTTGCACAGTCTGTATGGAATCTGCACAAAGAAATACCTTGTCTCTCTTTGCTCCAGTTATCTGCTTTTGTATGTAAGCTGCTTCCGGTTCCAGTGTATCCACAGAGGTGCAATAATCAGACCAGCCATATAGCCAAAGGTAGCTCCGAGGGAACAGGAAATGGGCCATACCTGAGGGGAGAACGCAAGGTGAAAACAAACGACGAGGAAAATGTCTGTGGTTTTTTCTACTTCATGAGCACAAAGTCTAGGTACTGAAAGACAGTAGTTTTATTCTACTTTAAAGCTTGATGTGCTTTCCTAAAAATGCCAAAAGCATAACAATCATCTTCATGAACACTAAATGCTGTTGTACAGTTTTTAATTAATACGCATTAAAATGTAAGCAGGCTTCTGGCTATTGCAGACTTTAGTTTGATAGTCCAAAAACTATGTGAAAAAGAAACCTTAGAAGTATTTATATCTCCTGAAGCATTCAGCTGACCTAACTTCCTACTCTGCTGCATACATTTAGATACCTACAGATTTCTCAGCAATTCCTCCTTTCAATCTCATGGTGTTTTGAACCTTTTAGGTGTATATAGATGAACTAGTACTCAAATAAGGCCAGAGACTGAGATAAAGTGAGGTTTGTTGGCTTTTTTCTTGAAAAGTATATAAAAGGATAAATTTCCCTCTGGCTACCAGTAGGGAGGGAACATAAATTTGGGAGCTGACTGAACATCTTGCACCCAGATCATCAAACTTGCAGTAAGCCAGTTATGTCAAAGAGAGCTTTAATTATAAGCTCTATTTCCTAATATAAGAACAGGAAGCCAGCTCAATAGAGCTGACTCACTTTAACAAACCATCGTGTACTGAGCCAGAGTTGTAATGGAATTCTCCCCTGCCCTTTTTTTTTAATTGGTATTGATTTGCAGGGAGGAGTGGCCAAACCAAGATGTGACCAGTCTGTCATCAGATGTAGCTTATATTACGAGTCCACTACGTACTGCATTTGATGAAAGTTGGTGATTAAAATATTTATCGTAGAATAAACAGAATTCCCAGGCCTCTTCAAAATTCTCCTC